>CAUYRT010069543.1:0-83192 GCA_963574885.1 Lepilemur ruficaudatus
TTTCTATTTTTAGTAGAGATGGGGTCTCGCTCTTGCTCAGGCTGGTTTCGAACTCCTGACCTTGAGCGATCCGCCCGCCTCAGCCTCCCAGAGTGCTAGGATTACAGGCGTGAGCCACCGCGCCTGGCCTGAAAAATAAAATTAATAGATGTTGCTTGAGAATCAATGTCTTGATCTTGAAAGATATTTCATACTTTATTTGACATTAGTGGAAATTCTTCATGTCTGATTTATTTGTTCAGAGTCATTAGCCTCATGAGAACTCCTCATGGGGTTTTTTATTTCATGTTATTTTCATGAACATTGTTTTTCATCTTTGAATAATAGATAATGTTTTTGGTGAGAAGTAATATATTTTAGTCTCTAAAATAAAGACAACTTGACAGTTTGTTTATATAAAACATGCTCCAGGTATCAGACAAATGCACATTGGATTATCATTTTAAGCCTCATTGTTCTTTTACTCTTTAAGTCTTTACAAAGTAGAGGCCCTAATTTCTTTTTTTTTTTTTTGAGACAGAGTCTCACTCTGTTGCCCGGGCTAGAGTGAGTGCCGTGGCGTCAGCCTAGCTCACAGCAACCTCAAACTCATGGGCTTAAGCGATCCTACTGCCTCAGCCTCCCGAGTAGCTGGGACTACAGACATGCACCACCATGCCCGGCTAATTTTTTCTATATATATTTTTAGTTGGCCAATTAATTTGTTTCTATTTTTAGTAGAGATTGGGTCTCACTCTTGCTCAGGCTGGTTTCGAACTCCTGACCTTGAGCGATCCACCCGCCTCGGCCTCCCAGAGTGCTAGGATCACAGGCGTGAGCCACCGCGCCTGGCATGAGGTCCTAATTTCTTAGAGCAACACCATTAAGTAGAAGTATAATGTGAGCCACATAATTTAAATTTTTTCCAGAGCCACATTTAAAAGTATAAAAAGAAATCCGTTTTTGTGACATTAGTTTTAACAGAATGTGTTTTTAATTCAGTATACCCAAAATATTGTTATTTCAACAGGTAATATATTTCAGAATTATCGGTGAGATACTGTATTTTTTTCATACTGAGTTTTTGAAATTGGCAAACTTTCTGTAACTGGCAAAATAGTAAATCTAGGCTTTGCTGTTGTATCGTGGCAGTGGTTGTAGACAATGCGTGGCTGTGTGCCAATAAAACTTTATGTGCAAAGCAGGTGGCAGGCTGGATGTGGCTGGCAGGCTGTGGTTTGCAAACCCTCGCTCTAACTAAAGGTACTATCTTCCGTGGGTTTTATTCCTCAGAAGTCGATTTCTATTTTGGTCTGCTACCAAGATAGCTATTGTGAGGAATTTCATTCAGGAATATTAAGGAAACATGTACCAGGAAATAAACTCCATTGTTAAATAATGAATACTTTGGAACTGCAGGAACTCCCCCTCTCCTGAGCTTGCACCTTGCAGGAAGAGCAGTGTAGCTAGTGGGTGCGTAGGGCTGGCATGCTGCCTGGACATTGAAGCTTGGCTCTGCCGAGTGTGACCCTAGACAAGCTAATTAACCTCTCTGTGCTTCAGGTTGTGCATCTGTAAAATGGGGATGATAATAATACCTACCTCATAAAATAGCTAAAATTGAATAAAAGCTAGCATAGTGCATGGCTCATAGTCAGTCCTGAGCATGTTAGCCTTCATTATTCCTTCTGCCAGTAACGCTGCTGCCAGTAGTAAGTACTACTTGTACTGTTACTACTCATAGTATTAGTCCTGCTGTTACTGCTACGACCACCACAGAGATTCATACATACAGACCAATCCATGTACCAGAACAGAAGCATGCTGACTTGATGGACCGTCTACAGATGATCATAGGCAGCCACTCACATGGTATCACTTTGGACTTGAACTTGTCAGTCAGTAGAGGCGCTACTGCACTCTAGGGGAGCTTTGACAGGATTTGCAGGGATTCTAATGTTAAAAGGCTTGGGTGCCTCTTGCTCCTCTGTCCTGGTAATTGCTGTGTGATGTGGCTCTGATCACTCGTATTCTTTGACCCTATTTAATGAAAATACTGATAGCTGTGCTATTATGTTCTATAAGAACATAATAGAAAATTGTCAGATTTAAATCACTAGTGTTCTCGTTGTCAATAAGTACTTTCTGACCGATTGATTACTGTGTCAACTAGTATCGATTGGGCATTGACACTTTATAAACTGGGAGCCGAGGGAGTCCAGCAGTGTGATGTTTTCTACAGAGGAAAAGTCTGTCCCACACAAGGACCTTATTGGTAATAGCATTTCCTTAGAAGTGGAGGTGGGAGGGAGACAGGAGGGGGTTCTACCGCTTTGCATTGGAGCAATCATCTACTAAACCAGTGGCCGTCGAAAGTGCAGGACTGTGTTCACCACGGAACAGAGGATTCTTGGGGGACAGGGATGGTATTGACAGAGAGCTCTCTGATGTAGGGACGCCATGGTTTGCTTTTTTATTTTTATTCACTGAAAGTTGGATGAGAAAATAGCAAAGACTAGAAAACAACCTAAATGCTCGTTATCAGTAGGGATCCGATTAAATGCGTTTGGGTAATGACATGCCGTGCAGCTGTGACGAAGAAGGTGCGAGACCTGTATGTCCTGGAGAACTATCTCTAAGGCTCTGCTAGGTGAAAGCAGCAGAATGTGAAACGTGTTTTTATTTGCATTTTTATAAAAACTGTGTGTGTGTGTATCTGTACACACGTGTGAGCATCTACGCACACCTACCCTTGCAACTGTTGTCTGTACGTGCATAGAATGTGTCTGGAAAAAAGGCACAGGAAACTGGAAAGAGTGATTTTCTCCAGGAGAGCTGCAGGACTTTTAGCAACGACAAATTAGTTAATGGGGAAAAAGAGATCATTGTCATCTGCTAATTTCTTTTGCATCTGTCCTCGTTAAACTCTGTACTGAAAAGTTACTTCATTACTGCATCTTGCAGCTGAACCATTTCTCACAGAAACACTTTCCAATCATGTCATGTAAGTAACTGAAAAAAATACCCGGGTATTGAACTGTGATGTGGACACGTTCTCTAGAAACACATTTGGAGGATCGCTCAGACCTTCCGACTGGCATCCTTAGAATTACAGTCGAGCCGGCCTGGGGACCCTGACGTTTTCTGCTGCGTTTTCATGAAAGTAAATCTAATCTAGTAGGGTAGAATTGGTTTCGTTTAGGTTTTCCTGCAAAATTCTCACTCTCAACAGTGAGAATCGTGGTTCCCACCATCTGACACCCTTTTATTTAATTGTTGAATTGAAGCATATGTGTATAGTAGAATCAGAATTAGGAACCCATACCCCTAAAGTGAACAACTTAACTACATACAGCGCTTGGCTGCAGTTCCTTTTGCTTTTAGTCTTACAGATCCCATACCTTCCCAAAGTTAGGTAACTCAGGATCTTTTCCCCCACCCCCACAGTGAGGTTAACTCATACATTTGTAATACATTTAGAGTCTCTTGTGACAATCTGTATTATATCTTGGTTTTCACCAAGGTTTACTGCTGTGTTCTAATGTTCTACAGGTTTTGACAAAAGCATTAATGTCATGTGTTCACCGTGACAGTATCGTGCAGAAGAGTTGCACCACCCTAAAATTCCACTGTGCTTAGCTGTTCATCCCTCCCCCGGCCCCTGGCAACCGCTGATCTTTCTACTGCCTCTGAGGTTTTGCCTTTTTCAGAATGTCAAATAATTGGAATCAAATAGTATATAGCCATTTCTAACTGACATCTTTCACCTGGCACTGTGCATTTAAGGTTCCTCCATGTCTTTTTGTGGCTTGATAGCTTTTTAAAGAAAAATCTGAATAATATTCCATTGTAAGGATATACCATAGTTTTTTTGTCCATTCGCCTATATCGAAGAATGTCATGATTGCTTCTAGTTTGGAGCAGTTATAAATAAAGATGCTACAAACATTTATGTGCAGGTTTCTGTGTGGACCTGAGTTTTCAGCTTAAATGGGAAAATCTCTGAGAGGGCAATTGCTGGATCATAGGTTAAGGCTATGTTTAGCTTTGTAAGAGACTGTCTTCCAAAGTGGCTGTACCACTCCTATGTTACCTTCTAGGAGTTTTATAGTTTTAGACTTTTGTGCTTTGCATTACATACAGAGGTCTGTGATCCACTTAGAGTTAATTTTTGTGAAAGTGTAATGTCTGTGTCTAGATTATTTCTTTGCATATTGATGTCCAATTATTCCAGCACCATTTGTTTAAAAAAAAAAACCTATCTTTTCTCAATTAAATTGCCTTTGCTCATTTGTCAAAAAAATCAGTTGATTATAGTTTTTTTATATATATGTATAGTCATATAGATATGCTTTTTAAATCAAAAACCATTTTTATTTCTTAAATCTGTAACAGATGAAAACTTATTTAATGTTAATTAAACAAATATGTTAGAAACAGCTGTAAACAGAACCATAATTTTATTTATGCAATGCACCAGCATAAGTGACTGTATGTTGGGTATGTCAAGTCTGATGCCAGACAGTTTAGTGAACTCAGAAATTCATAAAATTGAGCTGCTCCCTGAAAAAATTTATAATCTGATGGGGAGTTCGTGTGGACATGCCTAGTGGGTATCCAGAAATATGGATGATTAGGGCCACATCTAAGGCTTGTCACAGCGTGTGCTGGGAACCCAGGGGAGAACATCACAGAGGCACCGATCTGATGCATCAGGAACAGTTTTATGGAAAAAGGAGCATTTGAGAGACACCTAAAAGAGCCATCAGACTCAACAGTTAGAGATTGCAGGCGAACACTTCAAGTGGAGAGACTAGCTTCAGCTGAGACGAAGACAGGACGTGGTCATTTTAGTCAAGAAACAACTAGAATTATCTATAATTGGACTAAAATATAGGGTTTGTGTTAGGGGTGTATTGACTGGGCAGGTAAATTGGAGCCATAAAGTGGGGACATCGAATGTGAGATTGAAGCCTTTGGCATATTCTGGAAGTTTGTGAACAGGGATGTGATATGACCAAGGCTAAGCCTGAGAAAGGTTTGCTGTCTGTGTGTGTGCATAGTATTTATTTTCAAATTTTTCCCTTCCCGTTAAGTGTTTGAGGTTTGCGTGGCTCTGCGGTAAGCACAACAGCTCCCAGCTTTTACAGAGTGTGAGTTTTCCTTGGTTAGGGTGATAACTGTACTCGGTCCCAGGAGGGGTGTGGTTTGAAGGCTGTCCTTGGGGAGTGAGAAATTTCCATACTCTATCATCTGACCTGCAGGACTGACTCACCTCGCCAGGATGGCAAGTCATGTAACTGCTTAGCTTCCTGTTCCTGACCCGAGGGGGTTGCCTCTTCTCTAGCAGAAATTGGTTTCTGCCTGTTTTCTAAAACTGTGAAAATTAGCAAGTGGCAACAACTATGTAAAATGTTTAACAGCCCAAGAGTGAAAGGACTGATGTAAGTACAGAGAACCTTTGTCAGTGGTTTATTGACTTTCGTTTACTGCCTGTTGAAGGTCAGGAAAATCGTATTGCTGCCTTAGTAACTGTGCTTTTGAACACCGTCCAAAGCATGGTAGACTTCTTATCCGATGATATTTATACGCCACTCTTGAGAGTTTGTTGTAGCAAAGAAAGCAAAGACTGAGATGCCTTGCAGAGTCCTCTTTGTGAATTATTAAGAGGTGGGCATGGGAGTCCCGTGGTAAGATTTTCTCAGGAACCGTAGGGCTGGCAGTGGTATTTTGTTAGCGTAAGGTAATTGACTTTGGGTAAGCGCCTATAGAATCTTTAAATTCTTAAAGTTGAAGAGGGGTTATCAAAAGGTAAAGTTTGTGTTTGACGTTGAATGAGGTAGAGATATATCCCATAATGGTAATGCAAATACAAATATACCTAATATATTAAATCCTCTCTGGAAGGCTAGTGCAGTCCCCTTCTCTCCCCCCAAATAGTTGCTAACCAAATAAAGAATCATGTAATGGCTCTTTTTACTAAATAACCAACATAATAGATATTTCTTAGGATACCAGGACTAGTCCTTTATAATATGATAACTATGTAATGAGTCTCTCAGTTACAGACCTAATATATATGTAAGTAAAGTTTCAAGTATTTCATGTAAAGTAGGTCAGGATCCATTTGAAAATATAGCATGGACAAGTAGAACTCTTTGATGTTCGAATGTTGTACCACTCTCTTTGAGAAACAATCTACCACTGTGGGCTTTTTTAAAAATCATGCAAGACAAAGTTTAAAAAATTAAAACAAAGATAAACTAAGTGAGGATGTTTTTAATTTATTAAAATAATAATTGATACTTAGTTTTACATAATCTCCAAGACATTTTGATCGTATTTAGTTTTTAGACTTTGAATAAATTATGTCCAAAATAGGTAGGAAAGGACCCATTCTAGAAATAAGTTATAACTTGTGTTCAGAAGCACCTGGATGAGTTGCCACGTTGTGTTTGGTATTTGCTAAAGCGAAAGCGGTCGTTACGAAATATGCTGTCCTGTGAGGGATGCAGTGCCACACGTGAGTGGGTCCCTGTCTGCTGGTGCTCGGATGCCACCCTCAGCAGGCACCCGAGGAGGAGGGAAGAGATACAAGGGGAGTCAGACCCCAAGTGGGTCAAAGAACATTTGAATTTTTGGTCAGTTATCTGAGACTGGGATGCAAACTAGACAGCCTGTGATCGTCTGTGTCTGTGAAGTAACCAAGGTTGGATGGGCTTGGAGTTTGCTACTTGATTTCCCAGATGCCCTTCATTTGCTACTTATGTCCCTAGGCAGACAGTTGGATAAACTCACAGTGTAGCAAACTAGTTTCTTATCTGTGTTGCCATGGCCCTTAAAATTGTGATTTTTAAATCACTTGTAATAGATGAGGTCAGCACCGCTAAATCGGTTCCGAAGACCCCTCCTAGTAATGAAATATTCAGAGAACATCTCTGTGTTTCCGGAAGACGGCCTGCTGCTGGGACGATACGATACGGAGCACATTCTATGCCTGGATTCCATCTGAATCTTTTCCCTAAAGAAATTTTCATTCCTCTCAGAATTATATGCTGCGGAAATATATCCCAGTTTTATAATATGTCAGTAGGAAAATAAGTTTGGCGCATACAAGTTTGATTCGCATACTAGTTTTCAGGAATGCGAAGTTCTTTGAGGCTTACTTTCCTACTTGCTTTATTTCAGCAAATATTAAAACTGGTTTGAACAAGTCATTTGACCTTGTTCACTTCCAGTTTCCTCATCTACAAAATGGAATAATATTACTCATCTAAGTTTCTGTATTAAAGTGCTATATGAATTGAAAGATTGCTGTCCTTTCCTGTCTCACATAAACAAAGGGCGTGTGATTGCTGCAAGGCTGCTAAGCAGGGATTTGAAATTCCATGTGTGTAATCAACAGCAGATCTTTGAGGATAGAATAGAATTAATTTTTTTTAAAAAAATTATCATCTCTAAACATTTTGATGGTGGTTACCTTAGACTTTAAGGATAATATATATTTCTCATGCTTCTTAAAGGAACTGAGATCTATTGATTAACATCGATAAAAAGTCATTCGAAAACGAAGGCACATTAAATACCTGGTTAACGATGGTTACTGTTGTTGAGAATTAAGTTTAACCTTGAGCTTCCTCCCCATCAGCCAAGGCAAAAGGGAGTCATGCATTTTCTCTCTTTTTCACCTTTGGTCACCGTACTTATTTTTGGTTTAGTTAATCTTGCCTTAATTCATTCTTCTTCGGCAGAAGGAAGGTAGGGCATAGTAAATTACAGAGAGTTATATAGGTCTCAGTTTACAAAATCACAGTCAGATACAGCGTGCCATTTCTGCTAAAGAGAATCATTGTTTCCCTTCAAACCAATTTTTTAAAAAAAATTTGGTCTCCTAGATCCATGTTGGAGTGACATGTAGCAGTGGAGGATGGCAGAGTGGAATAGACTCAGCCTCACCTCCTTACCTCCTAGCCTGCCCCTCCCACTCAGTTCGGTGAACAGTATTATTGTTCTCTCCAGGAGATGTCAAGGTGTGGAGAGGCTCCCACCTGAGCTGTGGCGTGGGATTGCCTTGGGCTGCAGTGCTTAATCAGCATGTGCGTGACTTCTGCCTTCAGGGAGTGGAGAGAAGAACCTCCTCCCTCAAGCCCTGGCTGGCCCTGGCCAAACCCAGTGACTCCTGTGTGGCTGGCTGGGTTCCCACCTCCCACCCCCACTCCCACCCCATTCCTGGGCTCTTCCCAGTATTCCTTGGTTAGTTTTTATGAGATTCTCAAATGCTGAAAAGAGAACTTCAAGGATCCACAGATGATACACTCACTCTATTTTCCTTAATTAAATAAGCACAGATTGAATGTCCTCTTAGCACAGGCAGGTGGCTATTTCCAAGCCCACCATCATGCTTCTTCTTGTCATGCAGTATTTGTGCAATTATAGAAAGCCAGATAAGGTTCAGGGCAATGGGATTCCTTCCTGCGTAAATGCACATATGTCTGTCCTTGGTTGTAAAGCCCTTCCCCCTGGTCTTTGTGTCTTTGGTTG
Source organism: Lepilemur ruficaudatus (assembly GCA_963574885.1). NCBI lineage: Eukaryota > Metazoa > Chordata > Mammalia > Primates > Lepilemuridae > Lepilemur > Lepilemur ruficaudatus. Next base: position 8,521 of record CAUYRT010069543.1, read on the forward strand.
TCATCACCTTTGTTACCCTTTATTTAAATTTTAATCTGCAGGAGGTAAGGTTTGTACATAACTGTTTTTTGTGGAAGCTTTTGTGTGCCCTGTTATTAATCATTTGTTTTAATCTAGGCATTCTGAAATCTTATTTTTTCAGATTGTAGTGAAAGAAGTTTGTTTTGTGGGTTTTGGGTTTTTTTTTTTTTTCTTTTTCTTTTGGACACAGTCTTGTCTGGGCAGTAATGGTATCATCATAGCTCACTGCAACCTCAAACTCCTGGGCTCAAGGGATCCTCCTGCCTCAGCCTCCCGAGCAGGTGGGACTACAGGCGTGAGCCACCTCACCTAGCTTATTTTTTGTTTCTATTTTTAGTTGACTGGCTAATTTGTTTCCCATTTTTAGTAGAGACTGGGTCTCACTCTTGCTCAGGCTGGTCTTGAACTCCTGACCTCAAATGATCCTCCCACCTCGGCCTCCCAGAGTGCTAGGATTACAGGCCTGAGCCACCGTGCCCAGCCTGATGTACTCATTTTTATTTTTAACATCTTTTCTGAGATATAATTCACATACCATATAATTGACTTGTTTAAAATATATATATCATTTAGTGGGTTTTTTTTTTAATAATCACAGATTTGTATAACCATTACCATAGTCAATTTTAGAACATTTTCATCACCTCAAAAAGAAACCCCTTCACCCTTTAGCTACCCAGGCCCTGTATCCCCATCCGTTCCAGCAGCCCTAAACACCAGCATCTACTGCTTCCTTAGACTTCCCTATTCTGCACATTGTATATGAATGGAATCACGTGATACGTAGCCTTCTGCGACTGTGACGGGCTTCTTTCACTTAGCACGATGATGCCAAGGCTCATCCAAGTTACAGCATGCGTCGAGACTTCATTCCTTTTTATGGCCAAATAACGTTCCACAGTGTGGATATTCTGCATGTGTTTTCTCCACGCACCAGTTGATGGGCTTGTGGGGTCTCCACTTTCAAGTACCCTCACAGACAGCAGCGTCCTGTCTCTTCTCCCTGCAGGACCTCCAGAAGCCATTCTGTATCTGATTTTTTTCCCTTATAAAAAATGTTATTTTTAAATGTCTTCAAAGATACATAGTCCTACACACATTTTCATGTTACGTACGTGATGACTTCCTTCTTTTAGTGCCATCTGATTTTTGCCCTTTTTTCTGAGCTGGCTCTTCCCCCCACCACCCAAAGCAAGGTCCCCTACTCAGTAACAACCTAGCCTGTATCTTTCCATGTTCTCTTTGTCGTCACGCAAGCATCCCAGAGTGTACTTACGAAAACCTAAGTGTGGTATAGCCTGCTACGCCCCTGGGCTGTATGGTGCTCCTAGGCTACAAACCTGTACAACACATAACTGTATGATACTGTGGGCAATTGTAACTCAGTGGTAGGTATCTGCGAATCTAAACATAGAAAAGGTGTAGTAAAAATACAGTATTTTAATCATATAGGGCCGTTGTCATATATGTAGTCCATTGTTAATGGAAATGTCATTATGTGACACATGACTTTATATTCACATATACATGGATAGAGCAGGGGTTTTGTAGGGGAGGTGTTTTTTTTTTTTTTTTAATTAAAATGAGATTGGTGTACATACTTTTCTATAGCTTGCTTTTCTTACTCAGTAATGCTTTATGCAAGGCCCCAGAGTCAACTGATGTGTCTTCAGTTTGGCCTTATTTTCTACTGGCTGCATAATACTTTATGGTGTGGTGTTGGAATATACTCAGCCGTTCCTCTGGGCATGGTCGTGTTTTCAGTGTTGGCACTGCCACCCAGGGGCTCCTCGTCTAAGCATGTGCATCTCCTGCTCCAAGCCTCTTTATCTGAACCTGACGACCATCAGACAAGCCCTGTGTCCATCTTCTGCCCAGGTCCCTCCCCACCTCCCCTGTTCTGTCTGTGCTTCAGGACTGAACCTGCCAGGTTCTTTTTCCACCTCGTGGCTTTCATCCGGCTTTTTCTTTGCATGGGATGTCTCTTCTTTCCAGCATTTTATGAGTCTAAGCTCTAGTCTGAATCCATGCTGTTCCCATCTCCCCCAGTATTTTTCTTTCTCCTGTGTTCCCAAGGAACTTAATCTTGAATATGGTTTAATATTAGGCTTTTTACTCTAGTGATGTTTGGGGTACCTGTCACCCTCCTAAACTTCAGGGTCTTTGGAAACAACATCCGGCCCCAAGCTTTTTTAAATCTTCCCCTGAGCATGGATAGTGAAACCTTGCATATAGTAGGTGTTTAATAAATATTCAGTAAATCAATCAGCCCAGATTCCTGTGACTATAACTGCCCTGGGTTAAGGCTGTTCCTTCCAAAATCTAACTAGTTTGTCACCATCAAAACTTCACTGTTAGCACGCTGCAGGCAGTCTTTGTTGGAGGGAACTCGAGTTCTGGAAAACTAGTTATCAGTCAAGACTGGAGTGCCGTAGCGAAGTTTTGAAAGGCAAAATGCCTTTCAGTCATTCCTTGTCCAGCCTCCAGCTGTGTCATCTTTAAACGTTCAATTCACCCGAAAAGGAAATTGCAGCTGAAAAGAGACCCACCAATGGAAATTCAGGTCCCCCCCCCCCCCCCGCTGGTGACGGGGTGGGGGCGGGGGTGTGGTTGCCCAGGGCGACAATCAGCCTATAGATCCCCTTCCCCTGGTTAAATTACTGGGAAGGAGCAGACATACAATCGCAATGGGAGCCTGGAACTCATGGCCTCTCCCAGTGGCTCTCTCCTTCCCCTCCCTGGGCTGTATCAAATCCTACAACCACACCACACTAATTAGCCCGAGAATGGAAGGCGTTGTCATGGCGACCGGGCACTTTTTAAAGCACAGGAATGGTGTTCATTATTGTTCCACGTCTTTAGCTGCGGGGAAAAGGTCAGTGTGGCAGTTGTTTTCCATATGAATTTTGGCCCGAGAGCCACACTGAAGGTGGAATGTCCGTCAGAGAGACGGGAAGATGGTGAGTGTGGCTGAACTTTTTGGATGGGGGGGGCCCCTTTGGTAATATCTTTTAGAATGTTTTAGGAACTCCAGTGCCAGGCTAAGGGATTGTGCAGATTGTGTTAAATAGACTCTGGAAGAAAAGAAACAAGGAATAAAAAGAGTGGGTCAGGAACAGCGAAAGATTTGATAGAGATATGTAGATTAAAGTCTTTGAGCATCAAATGATTAAACATCAAATTTAAAAGGTTTCTATGATATTATGAATTTAACAAAGTTGAATAAGTCTGATACTTTATTCGGTGTTCGTTTTATATTAGCTCTATACTAGTCTTTGTAGATTGCTACTGGTCAGATTATATTTGCAAATAAATATAACAGAAGCATTGTAACCAAATACCTTCAGAACAGTTACCCACCCCTATTTTTTAATACAGAGATACAGTGTAAGAGTCACCAAGGGTAATTTTGTTTTCACGTTTTTATGCTTTTCTTACTTTTCTAAGGATAGTTTAAATGCTCAAGACTTAAAAACCAGAGAGCCACAGTTCTTTGGATGCTTGCCCTACTTTGTTGGCTGCACTCGGTTAGAATACTGCTAAGTAAAGACAATTTGACCACAGTGTTTGTAGAAGAAATAAAATAGGAGAGAAGTCGGCCTGCTAGAGCCCATGGCAGCTACTCCATCAAAAGTTGTAAGGGAGATTTGCAGAGCATTCTTTAAATTTATTTTTCGCCAATGTTGAAAGCGAGCAGAGTAACATGGCTTTAAGCCTAATTTTGTGTTAATGACTGACTGCATTTTTAAGGGTCACAAATTAAGCCACTTTGCATTTTTTTGTACTGTTTAACAGTGACATCCTTTAGCCCTTTTTTAAAAGTTATTCACAGTTATGTAGGATAACAAAATACAGATCAATCAAAGAGTGGATTAAAAAAACAAGTCACCATCCAAAAAGCAGTAAATGGGAAATGGCCCACTTTTTTGCTTTGCCCTGAAAAGCTCTTGTCCGGGCACCAATGCCAGTTTGTTTGAGCACTGAGTAGATAAGAGAACACATTTCAGAACGTTAAGTCTTGGTTTGATTTCCTCGGTCTTCGATTTGTATGTTCTTGGGTTCACTTTATTTAGTGATCATAGTATGGAACTCACAATAAATGGGGTATTTGACTGGAAATTGAGCAAATGTAAATTCTTCATTTTTGTCTCTTTTCTCCACTGGGACTAGGCCTGTTGACCCCCTTCTCTGTTCTCCTGTGTGTGTGTGTATGTGTGCACCCTCCCGTCCCTCACTGGAGCACTGTATTCTTTAGCTAAAAAATGCCTTTAAATTGAAGTTTAAAAAGTAAAATAAAGTGATATTTATGTGACACTTTAGATTCTTTGGGGGAAAAAAATCAATTGAAAAATGATGGTACATTTATGATATTTGTGAGACAGACGTTTGAACATGGATATTAATATGAAGGAATTATTGGTATCTTTTATATGGTAATGGTATGGTTATATTTACTAAAATATTTACAGACGAGGGGAAGTGATGGCTGGGGCTTTCTTCAAAAAATATAAGGGGAAGGAGTGAGTAGGTGCGTGGATGGGGCAGTGTTGCTGTGGGTTGATGGTGTTGGATGGGGGTGACGGGTCCACGGGAGTTCACTTCTATTCTGTATTTTTGTGTAGATCCAAATTTCTTGTACGTGTACGGAGTGTGAAACAGTGGTGCAGTGGCCTTATTAACTCACGGTATCTGATTCCGTCTTATTTCTGTCCCATCTTTTCTGCATGGTTTAGATGCCAGACCAGTTTGACCAGGCAGTTGTGCTGAACCAGCTGCGGTACTCGGGGATGCTGGAGACCGTGAGAATCCGCAAGGCTGGGTATGCCGTCCGGAGACCCTTTCAGGACTTTTACAAAAGGCAAGGGGGAGCTGAATGGATCCTTTTTTCTTTTCAAAGGGATTGGGGAAGATGGCACCGTAACAGAAGGCAACACTGTGTGTTTTTATGCCATAGGTATAAGGTGCTGATGCGGAACCTGGCTCTGCCTGAGGACGTCCGAGGGAAGTGCACGGCCCTGCTGCAGCTCTACGATGCCTCCAATAGCGAGTGGCAGCTGGGGAAGACCAAGGTTCGAATCTTTTGTCTGCCGGTCACTGTTTTATTTGAAGTCCTTGACTTGTCGGGGACTCTGTTTCATTAGGGAGCACATTGAAACTTGCCATCCTGATTGGGGTGTGTGTGTATTCAGGCAGTCGACAAATGTTCACAGATGAGTGACTCAGTGTCATGCAAGTACTACGCAGCCCCCTACGTCTACGAAGTGAAAATCCAGACCCTTCTAACTTTCAGTAGTGCAACTGCTGGCTGTTGTCCCTGCAACCACAGCAACTATTGAGTAAGAGACCAGCAGACAGTCTGAAATCCTAGAGCTTGCAGAAACTCAGTCCAGAAAGTGAGAAGTAAAATCCAGTTTTGAACATGCTGCTGTGACCGCAGCCCTTAACACCCCGTATTCCAGAGGGGAGCTGGGTAGTGGGCAGTCTGGCCCAAACACAAAAAATTATCCATAGAATTAGTTGTCTGACCTCTTCTCCCTACATCAGGGAACTGCCAAAAACTACATTTGGCTTTTCACTCTTGTTCCCCACCTACCTCCAATAACTTATCACACGGGAAGGACAGAAATGTGACTCTGGACACAGAAATGCGGGTAGCTGCGGTTGGCCTTTGAGTACAACTGTGTCCTGAAAAGTAAGAGCTGATCCTTGTGCCCCCACGTGTAGTAATGCAAAGTCTGAGAAGTATTTTAAAGTTTTCATTTATAATATGTTGTTTTTAACCAAGGAATTTCTTTGTTTAAGAGAGAGAGCAGGAGACAGGGAGAGCAGGAGGGAGGGAGGAAGAGAGAGAGACCTATATCTTGCAGTTTGACCAACATGAGACGGATGACATGTACTTAGGCATCACCCACGGCCACTCAGCAAGGGAAAGGCATGATGCTCTAGAGGAATGTTTAACTGCCCAGGGATTTAAGATACAAACATTTCACAGGGTAGAGATGGCGTGCAGACGTATTGCATTCGCTCTCTACTGCCGTGTAATGTGTTACTGCAAACTTTGTGGCTCTAACAATACACACTTATAATCTCACAGTATCTGAGAGTCAGAGCTGGAGCATGGCTGAGCCAGGTCCTCTGACCAGGGTCTCATAAGCCTGCAGTCTCCCTATCTTGGGGCTTCGTTCTTTCTGGAGCTCAGGGTGCTCTTTCAAGCTTACTTGGTTATTGGCAGAATTCAGTTCCTTGTGTTTGCAGGGTGAGGTCCCATTTTCTTTCTTTCTTTCTTATTGTCGTCCAGGGCCCACTTGCAGCTCCTAGAGGCTGCCTAAGTTCCTTGCTGTGTAGCCACCTCACAACTCCACAGGTCACTTCTTCAAGGCTAGCGGGGGAATCTCCTGCTCCAGTCCAAGACAGACGGAGTCTCATTTAATGTAATGTAATCACAGAAGTGACATCCCATCGCCTTTGCCATATTCTTTTGGCTAGAAGCAAGTCACAGTTTCCACCCACACTCAGGAGGATTGAATAAGGGCAGAAGGCCCTGGAGGTCACCTGAGGGTGTACCAGTCCCAGGTTAATAGGTCTCTCTCCTGAGATCTTAGTCTCCACTCCTGCCTTAGCCAACTCATCATTCAGGTCTTGGCTTAGATGTAGACTTTGACAGGAATTCTATATTTTTTTTCTTTTGAGACAGACTGTCTGTTGCTCTGGGTAGAGTGCAGCGGCATCATCATAGCTCACTGTAGCCTCAAACCCGGGGCTCAGGTGATCCTCCTGCCTCAGCCTCCTGATTAGCTGGGACTATAGGTGCACACCACCACGCCCAGCAATTTTTCTATTTTTAGTAGAGATGTCTCACTCTTCTTTAGGCTGGTCTAGAACTCCTGAGCTAAAGCTATCTTCCCACCTCAGCCTCCCAAAGTGCTAGGATTACAGGCATGAGCCACCATACCTGGCAGGAATCCTTTTTTGACATTCTTCTTCAGTGCACCCCAAAACTGGGCTAACGACCCTCCTCTGTCATTCCAGGCCATCTTCTTAGTCCTGGTGTAACACCTAACATGCTGTCTTGCAGTTGACTTCTCTGTAGTCACCCAGTGGGGAACGTCGAGTTAATTGTTCGTTCTATGCAGAGTGCACAGTAGGAACGCAGTCAATTATCTGTTAAGTGCTGAAAAACCGTAAAGGGTAACACAAGGATGTTGTATATTTATTCACTCAAGGAAAACTTTCTAAAGAAAACAGCTCACATAGAGCTCTTGTCGGTGCAATATCGTCGGCTCTGATGTTTTTTAAATCAAAAACAAATCGCATTCTCTATAAGCTCATAACCCCCCTCCTGTCTCACTGCCTTGTGCAGTGGAGTAACATCAAAGATCATTATGACGCACCCCAGACATTAACAGTCTCTTCTCTGAGCTCCAAGTACCCATCCGGCTTCCCTTCCAGCACAGAGGACACAGAGACATGGGTGTTGTGCTCGCCTTACTATGTTGCAGGAAGATAAGACAGCTACGTGCAACAGATGAGCTCAATCATACAGCACCATCTCTTTAAGGAGTAAGGAGACAGCTTCTCCAGAAAAGAAATCCCTGTGGATTTGAAAGGATCAGGGAAGTATTCAAGAAGAGGAAGTCTTTAAGGGGAGCTAAGTTTTAACTGGTGATAAGTTGAAAGCAGAAGTTGGATGGAAGCTTATCAGTCCCAGAAACATTAGGAAGTAAATGCAAACATTAAAGCATTTGAACTGTGTCCTCTAGATTGCTTTGACCTTGACCGACATTCCATTTAATTATTTGCTAGCATTTGTTTCAGTGTGTCTTGCCGCTAGAAGGTCTTTACATTTAAATTCTTTAACCCCTCATGAACTTCCGGGTCTTCTGGCAAAGGAATTTCCATGGTTCTTACACAACCGAGGGAAATGTGGCCAGTGTCAAAGGCAGCAAATTAAACATGGCCCCAGGTCCTAAGTGGCTGGCTGATAACAGACCTATGTCGTCCTTGCAAGGCACAAATTCTTACCTGGAGGACCTGGAGGACGAGGGAAGCATTTCTAGAGAAAGGAGCATTGGAGCCTGTGCCTGGCTCTGTGGAACAGCCTGTGCCCACGACTGTGATGTCCTTCCCCACTGAGACATTGCATTTAGGGTGCTAATGGGCAGCCACTCCCCTTTCCTTCCCTGGTTTTGATTTTTTCCTCTCGAGCCTCAAGGACTCCTCAAGACTCGAGACTTTCACTTTTCTGGCCCTCTGCACTGCATTGCCAGACCTTCCTTCCTGCATTCTGTGGCAATAAGGCCTGTGGGAGGTATTAATATTTTTTAAAGACAGAATGCTAGAATAATCCATAGGGTCTTACACTGTCTGAGATGAAGGTGAAGAAGAGCCACATAAAATTGTTCATGTTGGATATCGAGTCAAGTTCAGCCACGCAGCGCCTGAGTGGGTCCCGCCCTTTCCTAAATGTGCCTCGTCCCAGCCTCTGGGTCACACGGACTCAGCCTTGGCCACATCCTGGGCATGTGGTGACGTGACACAAGGACTCACTGCAACACTGTCCACGCGTTGTCGCACAAATTCAGGATGGATGTTCTTAATGAAGCTGGACCAGGTCTCAAACAGCATTTTTCTCCATTCGTTTGCCCTTCGGGTTAGTGAAGGAGACTGTAGATAAAGGTGTGGAGGACAGTGTAACAGGCAGAGCAGAAGAGCTGTCTTGTAAATTAGAGTTTACACGAAAGCAAGTATTTCTCTGATTCTGAGTCCAACCAAGACCTTCTTTTGACTTGTGCTGGTAGAGAGCACATTGGTTCCTTCATGAAGGTCTCCGTTTGTCCACCTCATACGTGTGTCGCTCGTGAGAATCGACACTTGTCACCTTGCGTCACCTCCACAACTGTTCCCCGAGGTTTGACTTTATTCCTTTTCCTTGTAAACACTCACAGGAACAAAAGCATTAGAGTAAAAGATGTAATACCACAAAATCATCTCAAAGAGAGGCTTAAGTATTTCTTTAAAGTGCAGTCCTTGAAAACTGCTTTTGATACCCAGTTTTGATAAATACAGAGAATTCCTATTTCTGTCCATCTTTAGTCCTTATTACACCCAGCAGGCTTTATCCTTGTATCAACAGAGCGTATTAATTGCAGTTATAAGGAGAGGATTGTATGGAAAGCTTTCCTAGGAGAATTATTTGTAGTAGAGTTTTTACCCAAAGCAGGAATTAGGTATGGCTTCTGTGAGCCACAGAGTGGTAGGACTCTCTATTTGCTTTTTTGCCCAAATGTCATGGAGGAGACAGAGTGGAGAGTCTGGAAAAATGAGCCATTGAGAAAAATGGAACATAGTGCACCATTGTAGGCAAGAATGACTCATGGGAGCATAAAGTAAAAAATTGTGGAGGCACCAAAATGCCTCTCTGCTGACTGTTAACAAAAAAGCATAAAAATATTGGGCACTAGTTTTTTTAAGGAATAATTCAAAACTTCTTATGCATGTATTAAATCTGAAATGGCAAAATTAAAACCTACCTTGATTAAGGCTCATATCTTTTCAAAATCTGAGAATTCTGATACAAAGTGCCAATTATTAGACATACTTAACCTTATTTGACAGGTGTAAGATTGAGGTGCCCATTCCCAGAAACCAGCAAGCAAACAGCTGCAATTGATTTAGTCCCGATTCTGGTGTGCTTATAACAGCTGGACCGAGATGCGGCTGAAATAGTTCAGTTCTCATTTCAAACTCAGTTTTCAGAATTACATTCTTAACATCAGTATTGTAGGTGCATTTAAGTTGTTGAATCCAGGATTCTCTGCTGGTGATCACTTTGCAGGCATGAAGAGAGGGTTTCCATGTGACAGCAAAATAACATTTTAGAAATGTCCTGGAATCCCTCCCTTCCTCCTTTCCTTCCTCTTCTTTGTATCTCTGAATCTCTTATTACTTAGACTTCATGTAGGACGAGTACTGGCCCATGAGCTATTAATATTTGCTCCAGCCCACAATGAGATAAATGTTTTGAAACTTTCATAGCAATTCGGCAGTCATGCCTGTTGAATCTAATAATAATAATAACCAAAAAATGGGAATTGTATTTTATATATCCTTTTTGTTTTTTCTATCTTGTAATTTATCTTTATTGGATTTTGCAGCTACATTAGCATATGACAGACAGGACATTTAAAAAGCACTATTCTAGAAAGCGTAGTTATGGGAGTTCGGAGCAGACTTAAGGAGAGAAAAAGCCTTGCCCCCAAAAGATATCTCTGACTCAGAAATGCCTTTCTTCTGCCAGCCACGTTCTTTGCTTCTGACATGTGACTCCCTCCTGGGCAGGTCTTCCTTCGAGAATCCTTGGAGCAGAAACTGGAGAAACAGCGGGAGGAGGAGGTTACCCGCGCGGCCATGGTGATTCGGGCCCACGTGTTGGGCTATTTGGCACGGTAAGGACTATGCCGAGGGGACGAGGCATTTGGGCACCAGGAGGGGTCCTTGCCCCGTATGTGTCCCCAGCGGAGTAGCCTGAATCGTTTGCTTTGAGAGGAGTTCCAGGTCAAGCAGAAATTTAGTTAGCCTGACCCAGGCAGAAGATAGGAAAGGGTGCTCAGATTTTTCAACACCTCAATTAGAGCAATGATTACATTCGGGAACTCTCCTGAGATTTTTAAATCGTTTACCTAGTTCCTCTGCATCACGTACTGAAGCTGCTGCAGCCCCGCTGTTCACGTTTTGTCTGTTAGAGGCCCGTTCTCCTGTTGTTTGCAGAATGAGGCAGCTTCCTTTCGTTTTAGTTTGGCATTTGGTTCTGTCCATTATACAGAACATCATGCCATGTGAAACCCCACACTATTCTAAAGTACGAAGCTATCCTGCTGTGATTTTTTTTCATATGAACAGAAGAATATTTCAAATCCCTTTTGGTCCTGTTTACCCAACTTCCTGCCAAGACTATTGAAAGTCCACATTAGAGGTTGTGTGTTTATTTAGCCAAGATAGTGATAGGGTTCTTACTTTAGTTTTTGCTTGTTATTATTATTTGTTTTTCTTCTGTTTTGTTTTGGCCGGAGGGGCCTCCTTGTTCTCTCCAGTCTCCATAATGAGGGTGTCGTTCCAAAACTAGGTCCTCTTCCTTTGTCTTGTCGCCTTACTGTGAGCTCACTTGAATAGCTCAAAGCGTCATTACCTCAGCGGCTATTCTCATTTTCTTTTCCTCTTCAGAAAGCAATACAGAAAGGTCCTTTATTGTGTAGTGATCATACAGAAGAATTATAGAGCATTCCTTCTGAGGAGGAGATTTTTGCACCTGAAGAAAGCAGCCATAGTTTTCCAGAAGCAACTCAGAGGTCAGATTGCACGCAGGGTTTACAGACAGCTGCTGGCAGAGAAACGGGAGCAGGAAGAAAAAAGGAGACGGGAGGAAGAAGAAAAGAAGAAACAGGAGGAAGAAGAAAGGTACAGTATCTGTCTTGCTTGGAAGAAACAAAAGGATACATTTTGAATTTTATGTTCAGTGTCTGTGCAGCAAGAATTCCCAGTGGATGCTGCAGACCTATTATTTGAAACAGTGACTCTTGGCAGCTAGAATATAAAATTCCTTGGCAGCAGGGAAGACGTAGTTCTCTGTATATTTTTATTCATGCGTAGATTAAAATAAGCCTAGGAAGAAGCTCTGACCTTCATGCTTTCTGGCTTTAGCAGAGCTGTTTTAAAAAGTTAGATCTGGCCAGGTGCGGTGGCTCATGCCTATAATTCCAGCACTTCGGTAGGCTGAGGCAGGAGGATCACTTGAGTCTGGGAGTTGGAGACCAGCCTGGCCAACGTGCAAGACCCCATCTCTACAAAAAAATTTTAAAATTTAGCAGGGCATGGTGGCATGCGCCTGTAGTGCTACTAGGGAGGCTGAGGTGGGAGGATTGTGTGAGTCCAGGAGTTTGAGGATATAGTGAGCTATGATTGCGTCATTGCACTGCAGCCCAGGTAAGAGTGAGACCATGTCTCTAAAAAAGTAATAATTAAGAAAGAAGTTAGATCTCTCTGAAAAGTGGTTCTAGGATTATAGTTATCATTGATTTTCACTTTTTTTTTCTTCACTATTTTTAGAGAAAGAGAGAGATTGCAAAGAGAAGCCGAGCTCCGCGCCCAGCAGGTAATGAATGCTGTGACAATTTGGCCTCTCAGTTACCTGCTTCCTTCCCACTTCAAATGCTTAGACTCTAGGATTCAAAACTGAAATAAAGTGGAAAGATAGAGGAAGAATAGCCTGAGAGGAAATGTTTATGATGCAATTTCTGATCCATTGCAATTGGGTAACGCTTGTGAATGTCTAAGATTTTAGTGCAAATCCCAATAGCATAATTTCTCTAAACCAGTATAACCAGTGTGTTAGTTTGCTAGGCCTGCGTAACCAAATACCACAGACTGGGCGGATTAAACGATGAAAACTGAGTTTCTCATCGTCTGGAGGCCGGAAGTCCAAGATCAAGGTGTCCTCAGCTTTGGCTTCCTCTGAGGCCGCCTCCTTGGCTTGCAGGGGGCCATCTTCTCCCTGGGTCCTTACATGGTCTTTCCCCTGTGCATATGTGTCCCTGGTGTCTGTGTCCCAATCTCTTTTCATAAGGCCGCCAGTTAGCTTGGATTAGAGTTCACTCTAATGGCTTCATTTAGTCACCTCTTTAAGGCCCTATCTTCAAATACAGCCACATTCTGCAGTACTGGGGGTTAGGACATCAACCTGTGAGCATCGGGGTCGCAGTTCAGCTCTTAAGAGCCACATCTCATACTGGTTGCAAAGGTGGGCAGGGGGGCGATGCTTGCACTTTCCGTCGTGAGGCGTTCTAAATCTACCTTCCCTTTCTATGCAGGAGGAAGCAGCCAGAAAGCAGCGAGAGCTCGAAGCCTTGCAGAAGAGTCGGAAGGAAGCTGAACTGACCCGCGAACTAGAGAAGCAGAAGGAAAACAAGCAGGTGGAAGAGATCCTCCGCCTGGAGAAGGAAATCGAGGACCTGCAGCGCATGAAGGAGCAGCAGGAGCTGTCGCTGACCGAGGCCTCCCTGCAGAAGCTGCAGCAGCTGCGGGACCAGGAGCTCCGCCGGCTGGAGGAGGACGCGTGCCGCGCCGCCCAGGAGTTCCTGGAGTCCCTCAACTTCGACGAGATCGACGAGTGCGTGCGCAACATCGAGCGCTCGCTGTCGGTGGGGAGCGAGTTTCCGGGCGAGCTGAGCGAGCTGGCCAGCAGCGCGTGCGGGGACAAGCCCAGCTTCAACTTCAGCCAGCCCTACCCGGAGGAGGAGGTGGACGAGGGCTTCGAGGCCGACGACGACGCCTTCAAGGACTCCCCCAACCCCAGCGAGCACGGCCACTCGGACCAGCGCACCAGCGGCATCCGGACCAGCGACGACTCGTCCGAGGAGGACCCGTACATGAACGACACGGTGGTGGCCGCCAGCCCCAGCGCGGACAGCATGGTGCTCGCGGCCGCCGCGGCGCACGACTCCACCAGCCTGCACAACTCCTCCGGCGGCGAGTCCACCTACTGCCTGCCCCAGAGCGCCGGCGACCTGCCCTCCCCCGACGGCGACTACGACTACGACCAGGACGATTACGAGGACGGCGCCATCACCTCCGGCAGCAGCGTGACCTTCTCCAACTCCTACGGTAGCCAGTGGTCCCCGGACTACCGCTGCTCCGTGGGGACCTACAACAGTTCAGGCGCCTATCGGTTCAGCTCCGAGGGCGCGCAGTCCTCGGTGAGTGCCCTGAGTGTCCGCACTGGGACGCCGGGTCAGTCATCCCTACCCCTGTCGCATCCCCAGGGAGTTAAGACATCCCCCCCTAGGATGTACAAACATTTCAAAGTCGTGGTCTTGGAGATCACCTTAACCGCCTTTCTCTTTCCAAAAGCCGTCACATTCTTAAGTGGAACTTTGATGTGTCCCTTGCAGTGAGCACAAAGCCCAGGACCGAAGTGTGCCCGTGGCCTGGCCCTGTCAGCTCCTTACCTAGAGCCTTTGGCTTCTCAGTGTGGCAGGTTGGGAAACGAGGAGCACACCAAACCGGAACCAGCCTGGCCAAGGGCATCTTACAGTAACTTCACCATCCACACCACAAAATGTTATTTCTTATACTAGTTGTAAGAAAGGGATCTTTAGGGCTTAAATACCCTCTTTCCAGTTTCTGGATTTACTTATCGGTCATTTACTTTTATTTTTTCCCTTTGGTCATTCGTTGAATGTTCTCTTGAATTTCAAAGACTTGGAAATATTTTTAGCATAGTAGTTCAAAAGAGATTAACTCCTGCACGGTTTGATTAAAATTATAGCCTTAAAGAGCAGTGTGCATTTCAGGATAGATAGCCTTAAAGTGTATCTTGTGTTTTATGTATTAATTCAACTGACCATTCGACCGTAAAGGTTGGTATTTTGTAATTCTGAATTCCTTTGACTGTCACGCTCTGTAGTGTCGTTACAGATGGGGGTGTTGCTTCTTTTCAGTTATCTTTGTTTTCTCCATGGTGATATATGCTGGGTGTTTCGTTATTTGCTTTCTGTCCTTTCTGCTCACAGTTGGTTCTTGCTCTCTCCTTGTCCAGTTTGAAGACAGCGAAGAGGACTTTGATCCGAGGTTTGATACGGACGATGAGCTTTCTTACCGGTGCGACTCCGTGTACAGCTGTGTCACGCTGCCGTACTTCCACAGCTTTCTCTACATGAAAGGTAGGACTGCAGCGCCCCGGAGCCCGGGTTAGGGGGAGAGCAGTGGAGAACTGAGATGTTGTTTTCCCTGAGCTGAGTGACGGGGACTGGGAAAGTTACTCCGCCTGCCACTCAGCTCCGTGTGGGGCCGCTTAGGGGAATGGAGGACGCCGTGCCACCCTGGTGTTACATGGATGTAACGTGGGTGACGTGATCCTTCCAGGATTCACGTAGCTTTGACTCCCCTGGATTTGTACACAGTGAGAAGACAAAGCGTTTGCAGCCGCTGCCTCCGTGTCTGTCTCTCCTCCCTGCCCCTCCCCGTCTCATCCATGTCTCTTTTCATTTCTTCTTGCCTCTTTCTCCTGTCTTCTCTCCCTTCCCTCTCTCCTCCTCTTTCACTCTAACTCTCTCTCACACACACACGAGCCAGTGTGTGCGCTGCTGCTGCTGCTGTAATTGCAGAGACCCATGCTACTGACAGCTGGGTTTTCCTGCAGTGGTGTCAGAGAACCCAGGAGGACATGCCGTACGTGGCATCATCACCTACTGCGTGATGAGAATTTTCATCGTGTATTTTAATTGCTATTAAACTTTGAAAGCTCTGTGTGGAACCTGAGCACTTGGAGACTCTGAGGCACACCCCTTTTGGAAGATTATTTAATTAGGACCTCATGCTCATTCCTTATTCATGCTCCTGACCTCTGACTCCTGACTCAGCGACAGGGATCGTAAGAAACCGCGATCATCACCAGTGTTTGGCAGGAGTTTTACGTGGACAGTCAAAAGAGGGACCATCTTGTTTCTTGCATGGCCCTACGCTGGACGGCGGAAGAGTCAAGAACTGGGGTGTGGGTCAGGGATACAAGAACCTCTGTCCGCAGATCTCCTTTTCTTGGTTTCTCCCGTCTTCAAGGTTTTTAAAATTTTTTTCCAACTTTTTTCTTCACTTTCCTTTCTACAGCTGTCTTTCTTCATTCACTTGTCCTTTTCTTCTTCTCCCCCTGCCATGAAAAACTCCTTTATTCTGTGTTTCCTTTCCCTGTTTCTGTTTCTTTGCTTCTCTCTTCTCTCTCTGCTTATTTATCTTTTTTCATATGTCTTTCTTTTGTTGTCCTTAATATTTTTTTTCTGTTCTTCACTTACAGGTTTTTTGTTTGGTTGAGTCCTTTTTTGTTACATCCACTCTTCTTAAATGTGGCTCTAGTGACTTATATCCATCATTTGCCTTTCAAAGTTTCTCTGTTCTCAGCTCAGGCCCCCCTCAGGTCTCAGCTCATGAAATCCCCGCCAGGTCTGGTGCAGGGAAGACTTTTTTGTTGTCCAAAATCCCGGGTTGGTGCAGATTTTTTTAGGAGTGCTGGAATGAAAAAAATTGAGGGAGTCTAGCCAAGTGATGTAGCCAGCGTTGGAATACCTGACAAGGAAAAAAATGTCACCACAAATCAGAACCCGATGATCCAATAAGTATCTAATCACAGCGTCTTAAGGTTTTCTCAAACATTTCTCAGCTAGAAGTCATCTGAACTGCTTTTATTATTAATAGATTCCTCCTTCTCTGAGCAAGTTTTAGTCCTTGAAGTTTGCTTTAAAATTCCCTATAATAGCTGGGCAGGGTGGCTCATGCCTTTAGTCCCAGCTTCTTAGGAGGCTGGGGTGGGAGGATCACTTGAGGCCAAGAGTTTGAGACCAATCTTATCTCTAAAAATAAAATAAAACTCCCTCAAATGTCACCGTTTATAATGTGTGATATTGATTTATTACACTGTTGTGTAATTAAAACAAGTAAGATTAGGAAAAAAGTAAAGATACTCAAAGTATTAAAATCAGAGTTCAAGAAGATAAGCAGGTGGGGTTCTTGGCATCTTAATGAAAGAAATTATTGCGTAGATGCAGCATTGTTTAATCTTTAATGAGATTTTAAATAAAGTATGGCCAAAAATTTTCAGAGAAACCAATGAAAAAGAAGATCGAATCACCAGCTTATAGGAGGTCTGTCCAGAAAGTATCCAGCCATTGTTAATACAGCGAGAATGGTTTGAGAGACATGGATATAAGCTGACAGCCAAGGAGAGTGGACAGGGATGGGCATGTGTGAACAGTGACTACGTCACCGTGCTGGTCAGTGGGGCACTAGGTGGCGTCGAGGGAGCATGTGTCCTGGGTGGCTGTAGCATTCTAAATGACTGGCCGAGTAGAGCAAGGAATCTGCATCAAATTTTGCATTGAGCTTCAACATTCACCTGCAGAAACTATTCGGATGATTTGGGGGCGATGCAATGAGTGCAGTGCAAATACAAGTGTGGCACAAATGCTTGAGAGATGGCTGAGAATCCATTGAAGGTGATCCACGTTCTGGAAGGCCTGCAACAAGCAGAACAGCTGAGAGTGTTGACCGTGTATGGGTTAGGTTAGGAGATGCTGGGAGAACTGCGTGAGGACCCAGGGGGCCTACTTTGAAGGAGACTGGGTGTCATTGTCCTGTGTACAATGTTTCTTGTATCTAGTAGCATCTTAAATAAATGTTGCTATTTTTCCTATTACATGGCTGGATACTTTCTGGACAGACCTCATATTTTATGGGTGTAAATGAGTTTCACCAGCCAAATAGCCTACTGAAGGTGTTTACAGTTAGGAAAGTAATAGCCCTGATCAGATTCTCTAAATGATTAAGTGTAAAATTGTAGAGGAAGGGCTGGAATTGTAGAGGAAGGGCTGGGAGTGAGTGCTATTAATAACAGATTAGCAACAGATTAAATAAACTGTTCTAATCTTTGAAACAACTGTGAATAAGTTTTATCATTTAAAGATGATAAGATAATAGAATAAGTTTGCACTACATTTTCCTCTGGGCTTGTTTTAAGAAACCCAGATTAAAGTCACAAATCAAAAAACTAGTAATGGCTAGGCACGGTAGCTGAAGCCTGTAATCCTAGCACTCTGGGTGGCTGAGGCAGGAGGATTGCTTGAGCTCAGGAGTTCAAGACCAACCTAAGCAAGAGCAAGACCCATCTCTACTAAAAATAGAAAAATTAGCCAGACATCATGGCACACACCTGTAGTCCCAGCTACTCAGGAGGCTGAGTCAGGAGGATCATTTGAGCCCAGGAATTTGAGGTTGCAGTGAGCTATGATGACACCACTGCACACTACCAGGGGTGCCAGAGTGAGACTCTATCTCAAAAAAAAAAAAAACAAAAAACAACTAGTAATGTTTCATTGTAGCAGTACTTGGCAAGTTTGCTGTTGGCTAGGAAACAGCTCTGGAGCTTGGCTTGATCGCCAGCAATGTCTCAGCTAGGGACATTGTGAGCAGGGAATGCTTTGGATATAAGGGAGAGCCATCTATATAGTTCAGCAAAGCAAATGCACTATCTCTCTGTCCTTTGTACACTGAATGCAAACCAGTGGCATCGTGACTTCATGATTTGTTCCGAAGTGAGGCTTTGGTCTATAATCATTGAAGAAACTATCTGGAAAGGTCTGTTTTATATTTATTTTCCAGTCTATAAAAAGGAAGTATTTTGTTAATACTTACTTTAGATATCCATGTTTAAGTATCCCTTGTTTTTATTAGTAGTTGATCAAAAAAATAATGTGTGGACACTTTTATAATAAGAATGGATCTTTGAATGATAGTGATGAGATGTCACTCTTGAATACCCCTGGCGAACCTGGAATACTGAGATAAGATTATCTTGCTGGAACAGTATAGAAATATTTTTTAGCCTACAACATCTGTATTTTCTTGTCTAATTTCTCTCAAACCAAAGAAGTTTTCCACCAGATAAATGGCAGCTATATTTTCTATTTTTTTAAGTTCAATCACTATGCAGTTTAGACTGTTCCTTTTTTCATAATCTCAATATTAAACTTTATATCTACAAAGCATTTTCAGATGATGATGTTTTTCTGTAAAAAGAAATGTTTATCCAAAAAGCCGTGTTTTTCTTTTCCTATGTAAGTTAGGCTTTATTGCTAAACTCTGGAACCACTGATAATTCTTGTTCCCACATTGATCAAATAGGAAAGAAACATAAACTTTGACAGCATTTTAAAATAATTTCTCCCCCCCCGGGACATTTGGAGGTAAGCATGATTTATGCACATGGAAATAACTGGCTAACCCATTCCTGGGTTAGGGTGTCAGTTCTTTACTTGCCTTTCTATTAGCTCCTTACAAAAATTTCTCAGCTAAGTGAGTAGGAGCTGCCTTGGATTTAAGGAAGGGACAACATTCTTGTATGATAAGGCAACCTGGTGTGATTATCTGTCCAGTGCATCCTGAACATGAGCTCGGGGTGCATCCTTCACTGGGGGGTCTCTGAGTGATGCTTCAGCTGGGGAAAGTTAAAGGTAGGCCTTAGGACCTGCTCTGGATGTTGTTGTCGTCTGATCAGATTGACTTTTCTTAAACTTCTCTGTGCCCAATTTTGGGGGAAACAGGTGGCCTGATGAACTCCTGGAAGCGCCGCTGGTGTGTCCTCAAAGACGAAACCTTCTTGTGGTTCCGCTCCAAGCAAGAGGCCCTCAAGCAAGGATGGCTTCACAAAAAAGGCGGAGGCTCCTCCACGCTGTCGAGGAGGAATTGGAAGAAGCGCTGGTTTGTCCTCCGCCAGTCCAAGCTGATGTACTTTGAGAACGACAGTGAGGAGAAGCTCAAGGGCACCGTGGAAGTGCGGACGGCCAAGTATGTCGCTGATGCCTGGGTGTGGCCCCCGTGGGCGGTGCTCTGGGTGGCTTGATCATGAATGCCAGTGGTCACAGAGCTGCATTGTGCAAGTTCCTTACAGTGGTATCCTGGAGTAGGTGTTCAGTGAGTCCTGATAATTCAGCTCAGTGGATTGAATTATTAGGGAACTGGGAAGCAAAACTTAACCTGTGAGTGACTTGCTTTTTGTGATTGCACTCAGACATGTGGCTTTCATTTGGAAGGTGGCCAGCTGGACACAGAAGCAGCCCATTGGAAATGGGATTGTATGTTTGCAGGAAGAACAGTGTGAAAATGGAACAACTGGTTGAGAGTCTTTTTATGGGTTAACATATCACTTTCAATGCCTCCCTCAATCCAGCTATTGCCACAGATAAATTAGCTAAATTGGAAGCAGACTGACAGTCTGGAGGTGTTTTTTGAAAGAATCATTTGTCTTCTACCAATGTTAAACATAGTAGCCACTTCTATTCCCAGCAATGAGAGGAACAGGGCTGGTCTTTGAATCCAACATAACCCCTTTTTCTGCCATCCCAATGCTTTGGACTACTGAGGGTCTATTATTTTTATTGAAAATTGAGTGATGTTTTCAGAAAATTGTTAGAGTTAGGGGCAGCTGGTTTTCTTGGGCAACCCAGAGTCTAAGCCTGAAAACTTGCTTGAGGATAATCTATAGCCATACTCTACTCAAAACCAAGTGACCACAAATATTTAGAAAACTGGTAAAATAAGTTTTGAGACGCTTGAAGTCATGAGACTTGGAAGTGAAAAATGTTGCTAATCAGCCGGCATCAGCAACTTCAGAAAATTATTCCTTGGAAAGTGGAAAGCTAAATGAAGAGAAGAGAAAGTCCTTTATGTATTTGATTTTAAGGGCAAATCCTGTCTGTGCAGACAGCAGAGTATTGGACTTTCCCAGGCCGCGCCTTTGAGGTTTATTAGGCACAGGAGTGGGTTTGTGGGAATTGAGGTCTGAATCCTGCAGTAACACATGTTCACAGCGAGGCACAGCTCTGTCGCCTCCTGCCACCTTCTCCCAGCCCACATCCTGTAGGGGTCACTTTATTCATCCCTTAGAGGGGCCACCAATACCAAGAGGCAGCGGGTGGCAGGATTAGTATTGATTTTTTTTTTTTTTTTTTGAGACAGAGTCTCACTTTGTTGCCCGGGCTAGAGTGAGTGCCGTGGCGTCAGCCTGGCTCACTGCAACCTCAAACCCCTGGGCTCAAGTGATCCTCCTGCCTCAGCCTCCCAAGTAGCTGGGACTACAGACATACGCCACCATGCCCGGCTAATTTTTTCTATATATTTTTAGTTGGCCAATTTCTTTCTATTTTTAGTAAAGACGGGGTCTCACTCTTGCTCAGGCTGGTTTCGAACTCCTGACCTTGAGCGATCCACCCACCTCGGCCTCCCAGTCACTGGAGTATATTGACGTATATTTCTTTTGCAGCTCACTTTGTGTGCTGCTTGATAAAGCTCTGCTCTTCAGGTACTTCGTCAAAATTACACTGCATTATAGAAACACGAACTCTCATTCTGCCATTGCTGTCACATGGTATGGAACAGGGACAATGAGTTGTTAGGGTTTTACCCATTAAGATTTTGTTTTTCCATTTTATATTTTGAAACATTTTATTATAGAAATCTTCAGTCATGTGCAAGAGTAGGTAGAAGAACGAAACAAAACCCATGTGCAAATTACGCGGCTTTCAGAGGCCAGGCACCCGTGGCCAGGAGTGTGTCGTCCAATGTCCGACCCAGCGTGGTGCCCGGGAAACGACCTTTTACAGCAGGTCTCTGACACCATGTAATTTCATCTGTAAACATTTTAGTGTTCATTTAGAGATTCTTTTTAATACATAATCACAATGCCATTATCACGTTTAAAAATCATATCGATTTGTTATGTCACCCACACTCCGGTCATTTGCCTTACAAATGGAGGTGGTAGCGCCCTTACCGGTTTGGGTTGGTTTTGTAGTTTCTTTCTTTAGGAATCCACATAAGATCTAGACCTAGTAATTGATTTTCAGATACTCAAGTCTCTTTTAGTTTATAGATGCCCCCTCCATCTTTCCTTTCACTTGCTCTCTGTAATCGAAGATGCCAGCTCATTTATCCAGGGGTTGCTAGACGTCGCTGATTGAATATTGGCGCATTGTTTAACATGCTTCTCTTTCTAGTTTATTTCCCTTGGATTCTAGCTATTTTGAAATATGTAATAGATTATTGTAATCTATAGACACCTTATTGATTTGTCAAACACCAGGTCTTGTTTCTTTTATCAAACTCTATATTTGTACCCATTAATCAACTTCTCCTCATCCCCCACCCCCGGCTGTTTTAATTTATTTATTTTTCCAAGTATCACCAGGAGCTCATGGATTTTGTCACATGAAATGGTTTGTAGCCCTTGTGGCTATTCTTAGGGATGCTCACATTAGCCCCATCTTGGCCAGGAGCCTTTTCACGTTCCTTTGTCTTTCCGATGTAATCCCGGTGGTTTTAGATATCTCCTTTGCTTTCTGATGTGACAAGATGTTTCCTACCTCCTTTTAAGATCCAAGCACTATAAACAGATCTCCGGAATGTTTGCTTTATCATTTTGAACTCCAGGCTTGGGGAGGAGTCCTGAGTTAGGGCCCAGCTACATTTGCTGTAGCCCTGACAATGTCATCATCCTTCCCTTCCCTATCTCGGGGAACCTTTTTATGAATACAGAACCCTGGCCCCAACCCCGGGGGGCCTTCCTTGGATTCTGAGGGGCCAGTCTGGTTCAGAACCACAGCCTTACGGCTACATCATAAGGTCTCACCCCCTCCTTTTGCACACGAGGTGTCCAGGTTCATGAGAGGGAAAGTGGCTTGTCCAGGGTGACACAAGGAGGACAGTCTTCCCTGGAGATGATCAACCTGCTCAGGAGGCTTCGTTGCCAGACCCTGGGGTCACCTCCCTCCTTCTGCTTAGAGGAGGTCCACACACCACTCCTCCTCAAATTCCAATCTCAATTTTTTAAACAAATGTTTTATTTCATCTCAGTCCAATGTTTATTTTTTCTGGCTGGTTAGACTGTTTTAGTTTTGTTGCTATAAAATAAATGTTTCATCATGAACATTTGTACTACTTTAGTTATCAAGGCAAGCTGGCTTTATCTGCAAGACCCTTCTTCATCAAATATAGTACCATCTCTGGTCTGATCCTAACACCTGCCAGTGTTTTACCCTGATTTTGTTAACTGGGTCCACCAATTTTATTTCTCTAGTGTTGTTTAGGGAGGGTTGGGATGACATCAAGGTAGTCTTGAGAACCAGAAATGCCTAAATCCTTCTCTTCACCCCCCGAACCCCTAATGGAAATAGGGAGTATGTATCGGGCAGAGTAGGTCAGACCCTGGCCGAGGCCCTGAACTGCGATGGATAGCTGTGATGAGCTGGGGAGAGAACTCACACCAGACTAGGTCGCCTTTGGGGTTTCCTTCCATTGCAGAGGAGTGGGCGCTGCTGCCCCAAGTTTCTCTGGGCCTGAGCAGGGGTGGGCACTGGGGGGCCAGCACGAGGGAAGACAAGCCCATCACTAGAGAAGGCAAGGGAACACCAGAGAGGAGCCTGGCTCCCCCTAGAGGGACTCTTCATCATTTCTAAAAGAAGAAATTATAGGTTCAGTCCTCTCTCTCTATGGTTCCAGGACCACCACCCCATCCCATACCTCCCACGGATACCAAAATCCTCATATTCTCAAGTCTCGGATATAAAATGGCGGAGTAATTGCATATAACCTGTGCATATTCTCCCATATATTAAATCATCTCTGGGTTACTTATAACACCTAGTATGATGTAAATGCCATGTAAATAGTTGTTATATGGCATTGTTTTTTAATTTGTGGGTTTGTTATTGGCTTTATATCTTGCTGCACTGCTGGTGGAGTCCACAGATGTGGAGCCTACGAATGCTGAACTCAGGGATACAGAAGCCGACTGTATACGATTCCTTTCGTAACCATTTCCAACTCAGTCATTAGTTTCATGAACTTGCCTTCCTCGGTTGTTACTGAGAATTCTGTGTTCCTGATGTGCCCTTGTTGCTTTCACCCCTTCGCAGAGAGATCATAGACAACACCAGCAAGGAGAACGGGATCGACATCGTCATGGCCGACCGGACCTTCCACCTGATTGCGGAGTCTCCAGAAGATGCCAGGTGAGGTCTGCGCTGTCGACTTAGCCTCAGCCACATCCTCCCTCATGCACAGGCGCGAGCATCACACAGAGCACTGCTCACCCTGCTGGCTTTGAACAGGTTTTCACTGATTTTTTAGTTGGGTTTTCCCATTAGGATGGTTGAAGAACTGAGGGTCATAAGATACGCACTTGTGCCTTTCAGAATCCTCCCCTTGGCAGATGTGTTCAAGTACAGCAGAAGATTCAGAATTTCCAGCCTCATATGGCTCTTAGACAGGCGCCTTGTTATCTCGGCTCAGGTACTCATTGTCACTGGCAGCGTGTGCAAACTGCAGCTACGCAAAGCTGAAAACCCACTCTCTGGAAGTTTCTGAGCTTTGAAAGTGGACAGCTTATATTTGCATAAAGATCAAAAGAGCAGAGAGCATTAACTGGTGGCTGTTCAAATAAATGACAGTGCTACGGCCTTTGGGGGGTTTTCAAGGTCTCAATATTGAAGGATTCAACGGAAGAGATATACCTTGCATAGCACTTACTATATTTCAGGCAATATTCTAAATGTTTAACATATATTAACTCATTTAAGTCTCATGACAGTCCTGCAGGATAGGTATTAATGTTATTATCCTTATCTGCATCTGTAGAACAGGCGGCTGGGGTACAGAGAATGGACAGTATAATTTGTAAGCTCAGTCCAGTTGATTGGAGGCGTTCAGTGTCTCACGTTTCTTTCTTAAGGAGCTTTAATTTTTAACTAAGATTAAAGTGGGGTCCTTCATTGGCTAAGTAGAAAAAGTGTCTAACCTTTATGGACCTCAGGTTTCCATGTGGGAGTGCGGGGAGACACAGCACATAAAGGAGGATTGTTATTTGTTCTTCAGTGTGACACATCTCAAGGTCACTTAGTGACGTACTGGAGCGTCTGTCCCATCAATTCCTGCTGCCTTGTGAGTCTGGAGGGTTATGTTTGAGGTGTCAGTCCTCTGCTCTGTGCAACTCTAGAGAATATCTTTTGATTTATGAGGGTAACATCCAATAGCCTATATTCTTCAATTCTCAGCCCAGAAACCATTACAACCTTATCGTGAGTTCTCAGGACCTCTCGCTACCCCTTGCCCTTCGAACGTTTCTGGGTTGATACGACACTATGGTAGCAACATTAAGGGTGAAGACACCAGAACATAATTCTTCCCATGGGAGCGAACGAAAACCCTGCTTGCACCCATAAATTCTAACACAAACTGGAAAAACAAGCAAACCTTGAATTACAGCCCATCATTCCGTCTGGGACTCCTAGAGACCGCATGTGGTTTTTTGTGGTCTGGGGAATGCCCACAGCTTTTCAGCTGAATTACAGGCCCAGCATTTGGCAGCTGCCCTGTCTGTTTTGTGCCATAATGAACCTGCTAAATTTAACATTTGGAATATTTATCCAAGCACTTTTTCCCCTGACTAGTGGACCACATTTTTAAAAATATCTTTTAGATTCTGAGTGATACTTGATTCAGGAGAAGAAATTTTAGAAATTTAAGAGCATAATCTATACATATTGAAAGTACAACAAGTGTTATGCCTTTGTGTGTGTGATTCTGTGTGACCTACATCTTCAATGTATGTATTTTTCAATGTTTTATTTGGGATATTTTTGAGCTTAGTGGAACAATGACTGAAGTCTTGTCTTTTGGTTAACCAGAATTGTTGGAGCAAATTCATAATAAGATGTTTCCCTTGGTCTCCTGAAGAGTCCGTATAGATTGAATATTTTCAAGCTCTTGGTCATATTTTTCACCTTCAGGAATCACAGGAGATAGATTTTAGCGCTTTGCTGTAAATAATTTACATGGCCTGCCTTTATATATGTGTGCTGTTTTTTTACTTGAATATCCCATTGCATACCAAGTACTTTCCCTCGGCTTTAAATAGTGGGCACGTGTGTATATGTCTTACAAGCCCCCGCAGGAGAAGGACGCCCTAGCATCTCTCATATTGGTACCTCTCACATTTTGTAGTTGCTCAATTTTGTCAAGTGGTTAGAAACCCCATCCTGGGAATGCACAGAAAAGTAGACATCAAGTGGTCGTTCCGAGATGGTACTTTTACGTTGTTGAACTTTGAAATTTACTTAAAAAAAAAAAAAAGTGACTGAGTGTCCCCTAGGTTATAAATAGGATCTTCAATAAAGATTCTTGATGTAAGTGTTTTGGGTGGAACTGAGGGTTTCATTATTTGCTGCCAATTTCTCGAGAAACTCCTCCTCCTCATCATCAAACATCTATAAAAGTCTATGGGACCCGGAGGGAAAGTTCTTCCATTGACCTAAGGTTGGAACATACGGTACTTACTTGTAGGTGCTTTGGCTACTTCTTCCAACTTTACTCTTTGGTCATATAAAACTCACATTCACCCACAAGAATTAGGCAAATTGAAAGCAAAGGTGCTCAGAGGAGACGTCACTTCGCGGAGGACATGGAGAAGGGCGTGTTCTTTGCAGTCTGGAGGACGGCCGCTCCTTGACTGTCGCTTGCTCTGTCTTCCCCGCAGCCAGTGGTTCAGCGTGCTGAGTCAGGTCCACGCGTCCACGGACCAGGAGATCCGGGAGATGCATGATGAGCAGGCAAACCCCCAGAATGCCGTGGTGCGTGAGTGTGGCTGGGTGCGAGGGGGCGGGGGCAGAATAATTGTGATAGTGAGAAGGACCGGGCTGGGAATTGCCAGTGTTTTTTATTAAGTAAAAGTGTGATAAAGGAGACAAACAGGACCATTTGCGTTAAAGATCATGCATGAAAACAGTAAATTATAAAAGGTAGTAATACTTGGTAGTTCTCCTACCACAAACCTTTAAAAGAAAAAAAGATCCCAGTTTCTATGCAGTCATGGAAGCACGTTACACTTTTCTTCAAAGGACTTAGTGAATTCTAAATTGAATATTTTCTGTCTTCACTCTATCCAAAACACATATACAAAGTCATAAAGTTCTGTTTTAGACATAAGGTTTTATTTCCTCATAAGAAAATTAAATAAAATTTCTTAGCAGAGTAAGTGTAAAAATCTAATGAAAGGTCACAATATAAATCAGAATATTTGCCCTATCGAAATAAGTTCATAAAGCCTCTTCACTGAAGGTATTTTAGAAACAAGAGCAAATTATTAATGCATAATGTTTTGAATAAGTGGACTGTAGATTCTGCCCTGTCTGAAGGCTGTTTGTAGTTACTAAATGAAGGGAACCTTTCTTAGATAACTAGTATTTTGCAGTTAACTGAAAAAAGAAGCAGCCTTTTCTGTTTGCCTGCTCATGGAGTTGTAAGCTGGGGATGTCACTGTCATGTGGAACTTTAGTGGTTCTTGCGTTCAGTCTGCTTTTTGCTCCTTTCCAGGGTACTTTGGATGTGGGGCTAATTGATTCCGTGTGCGCCTCCGACAGCCCCGATAGGTAAGCTCAGATACGGCTTTGAACGCAGGTAATTAAGCACCTGCAGGTGTCCACAGGTCTCTGTGCTGCGGGGCCCACTCCCCTCTTTACGGGGCTGTGAATCACCCCATGCTGTGTGTCTCACCTCGTCAGCCCCAGCAATCCCAAGTTCTCCTGCTTCGTGCTCAATTTGACATCATCCAGAAGGCTTCCTCTCTGGATATCTTTGGAGTGCTAGGGAAAACAGTGGAAATTTAATTTAGACAATTGAAAAAAAAAAAAAAAACGGTCCAGGTGTGGTGGCTCACGCCTGTAATCCTAGCACTCTGGGAGGCCGAAGCGGGTAGATCGCTCAAGGTCAGGAGTTTGAAACCAGCCTGAGTAAGAGCAAGACCTGTCTCTACTATAAATAGAAAGAAATTAATTGGCCAACTAAAAATATATAGAAAAAATTAGCCAGGCATGGTGACTCATGCCTGTAGTCCCACCTACTCGGGAGGCTGAGGCAGGAAGATCGCTTGAGCCCAGGAGTTTGAGGTTGCTGTGAGCCAGGCTGACGCCACGGCACTCTAGCCCGGGCAACAGAGTGAGACTCTGTCTCAAAAAAAAATAAAAAAACGCATAAAAGTAATATTTTTTATTTGGATACACAAACTTGGGGTTCACACAGGAAGAAAATGCCTGTTTAGGAAAATGGTATTGCAGCATGGGGAAAGGTGTAGTTCCCCTTTCTGAACTTAATAATGAGCTTGCAAAGGATTTTGATAATAATGTATATGCAGGGTATTAGTAAATCAAATCACACATATTTATTTTCCTTGACTCTACCTTCTCTGTGCTGTTAAAATAGCACGTTGGGTGTGGGTTTTGTTTTTTGAAGGCAAATCATCTTCAGAGATGGTCTAGGAGTCTTTGTACTCAGTGAGCTTTGTCTTTAGCATCTCTCTTTTTCTATGCTGCTTGTAAATTCTGTTTCTGGCCTGCAGCAGACTTTGAGAAAAGTTGCCCTAAGACCAGAGTAAGAATCAATTGACGTTGGCCCTCAGTTAAGATAGCCAGAAAGTAACGAATGCATTAAGAGGGACAAAAAAAAAAAAATAGTGCCCAGTTGGCAGAATTAGAGTTCGGAGGTCTCTGTCACCCTAGGCAAAGGCTCTTCCGGACCATGGATCCTTTGTTTTTTGTAGTCAGCCTGCACCGTCTTACATCTGTCTCAGGAATCTTTAACACGTACATGTCAGGTCGATAATCAAGCCCAGAGTCTTCATATCATGCATGGTGTGTAAGTTTCTACCTTACCTTCCTGACATCTTTCTTCTCCTAGCTGCATCACTCCTCCCGGCCGGGCATATGATGGTCCGAGCTTAGAATCTGCTCTCATCCTCAACTGCCCACCTTTATCTCTTCCCAACTATAGGAAAATCTTTTTTTTATATAATTTTAAAGGCACCTCAAGTCCAGCCTTTTTGCATAGCTTTCCCTGTCTCCTGTGGTCCAGTTCTTCTTTTTTTTGAACTTTCGTACCACTTAACTACAGTGACTATTTGAAGACTTGCAAGGAAAGTTCACTTTCACCAGCTTAAGGGTTAGATAGAGGAATTAGTACACGCGAGGGCCCATGAGAGGTTCAGTCAGTGCCAGACAAAAGAGGTGAAGGAGAGTAAATTTCCATGATCACGTCATCCGTGACTGGGAAATGCACCCGTTAGATTGCTTTGGAAACAGGGACCCAGGAGGCTTTTTATACAAGGCATAATCAGCTGTTTAAGATGTTCCACCTACACCTATTTACTGATCCTCTTTTATTGCTGGTGTCAGACATTTCATTACCCACCCACAGAAATATTATCCAAGGCAGAAAGAAATCGACTTTGGAGAAGCATCAAAAAAAACTTTTCCCCCGTGGTCACCTTATTTAGCCTTCCGGGAACTGAGTTCCATCTGGAAAGTTTTGCATGAAGAAATGTTTTCCTTTCCAGGACCTTCAGAACGAATGTGTTTCCAAGTTTAAAGGTTAATGATGCATAAAATAAATCCTGCAGAAATGAGCAAGCTTTGCCTTTATATAAAATACAAATAGCATAGCAGCGTGTATCCCCGTGACCCTTTTCCCCTGGAAGAGGACGTTTAGCCTTGGTTCAGACGGAGGTGATGCCAACAGTAGAGCTGAGAGGCTTCGCTTCCTTCCCTCCTTGTCGTGCAGACCCAACTCGTTCGTGATCATCACGGCCAACCGGGTGCTCCACTGCAACGCCGACACGCCGGAGGAGATGCACCACTGGATCACGCTGCTGCAGAGGTCCAAGGGGGACACCAGGGTGGAGGGCCAGGAATTTATAGTGAGAGGTGAGTGCCTTCCGTGCTTCCTCTGTCATTTCCTAAAGTCTTATTTTCATTTGCACAGACATCTGCAGGATTTTTATTTTGAGCAGCTTTTCAGTCTCTTTGACTCTTCGTGTTTTTTAAAATAATCGGATAAGAAGTGATCCTAGCCGTTTTCTAGCGAGTAGGTAGAAATGCAACCCATCTGTATGTGTTATGCAAATGATTGTGTGGTATTTGGGGTTTCTCTTCATACTTTTTAACTCACGGTTTAATCTTCCTTTCTAGGATGGTTGCACAAAGAAGTAAAGAACAGTCCAAAGATGTCTTCACTGAAACTGAAGAAACGGTGGTTTGTACTCACCCACAATTCCCTGGATTACTACAAGAGCTCAGAGAAGAACGCCCTCAAACTGGGCACCCTGGTCCTGAACAGCCTCTGCTCGGTCGTCCCCCCGGACGAGAAGATATTCAAAGAGACAGGTAACCAGGCCGTGTGTGCGTGACCGGCTGGGCCCCAGACTCCGAGCCTCAAATCCTAAACGGCCTGGGCTTGTTCCGAGCAAAGGACTAAGAGTCCTACCTAGCGTGTGCACCTTCTCCCCCCAAAAGAATCCCTTTCCTTGTTGGTTTATCTTCCGAGACCGTCCCTGTGGTTAGCTGTATGAACACTCAGTATTTAAACCATAGTAGAGACATCTTAATTTATGGAGGTGTAAGTAGTCTTTTAAGGACAGGAAAATGTAAACAGACTCAGGTCATCCTACAGCAGGCTTTGTTTTTACATACCTGGGTTTTTGTCTTTTTCGCCATTATATGAGGGTCGTGTGCAACCCACAAAAGATAAATCCAGACTGTCAGTGAACTTAGCCTAGTAGCATAAAAAGAGACATGTGAGCTTAGAGGGTTTTTCTTTTTCAATTTGTGGTACTATGGAAGTATTTCTAGAAGATTATTTATTTTGATTTTTGTTGCTAGTGCTGTTTGTTTGTTTGTTTATTAACGTAGTTGCTCCATTCCTATCAGGTGTGGGCGATGGTTCAGACAGCCTGTCTCAGAACACACGCATAAATGTTTTCTTCTGGAGAGACAGACTAAAAAGGAAAGGAAGGAACAGGAAATCAGAAATCTGAGGGAAAACTTCTCACTCTTGTTCCGAGACCCAGAGAGAGACATTAGCTTATACCCATTTTTTCTTGCAGAGCGGACGTTACAATTTACCTTTATACGTTTAATTGTGGGTTTATTGTACCAACGCTTGTCTTCCCCTCTCGGCTGTAAACTCCACAGTGCCAGGGACACCTGTTTTTTGCTCATCTCTGGATACCCAGCGCAGGGCAGGACACATGTAGGAATTCAGCAAGTTTTTGTTAATCGAATGATTAACTTAAAGGGACGAAGGTCAGAGGCAGCATAGGCTTCTAATGATGCTGGGTGTCTGGGACTGTGATGCAAGAACATCCCCGTGGTCCCCAAGGCCAAGGCCGATGCGTGTGCTGCTGTTACAGGTTATTGGAACGTCACCGTGTACGGGCGCAAGCACTGCTACCGGCTCTACACCAAGCTGCTCAACGAGGCCACCAGGTGGTCCAGCGCCATTCAAAACGTGACTGACACCAAGGCCCCAATTGACACCCCCACCCAGCAGCTGATTCAAGACATCAAGGTAAGACAGGACAAGCCCGCCGGGGTGGCTCTGGGCTCACAGTTTCTACCCTTGGAGCTTCCAGACCTCAATATTCGTCGAGCTTAATTTTTATTCTGTAATGAAAACTAGTGTTTGGTTAATTTTTGGGGCTTGAGCACCCCTGCTTTTAGGATCTGAGGTTCCAGATGATTTTACACTAAGAGTGTTTTGTCTCTTCGGAGGTGTTAGAGGCAGCCCCACCTGTTGGGCTGTGCAGGCAGAAGGACAGTTCAGGGTGTAGACGCCCTGCCCGCCCACGGGGAGGTAGTGATCTGGGCCGGGAACCACCTGCCCTGCCACAGGCTTCACCCCAGCCCCGTTGGAGACCTCCTAGGAGTCGCACAGTAGTTCTGCTCTTACTGTACAGTTTCCAGACCACACGAGTGGATTCAGAAAGAACCCAGATGGTTCTAGAATACTGGGGTTTTCTGTCAGGCACCTCCAAACTCCGGGAAAGTTTAGTCGCTCCGTGAGTGTATGTTACATGAATGACTGAACGATTCAGCGACAGCCACAAGCGAGGGATGATTTCCAGGGATGGAAATGGAGTCGCGGGCCACTCCGGCTGTACTGCTCACACAGCTGCTCGGTCCCCATGCGGATCCAAGTCCGGGGATTATTCTGGCTGCCGTTTCCCCAAGTTTCCTGTTAAGGAGGCTTCTCAGGGCGAAGGACAGAACTGAGGCTGCGACAGAGGATGCTAGAATGATAGTGAGGCAGGTATTTTACTGAAGGACATCAAAGGAAATTATCTAATTGGATCCAGGAGGCAACTCTGCTTTTGTGGAGATGGGAGAGGGTCTCATATCAATAGTATATAATTTCCCACCAAATTCAAGTTGGCCTCCGGATGCCAAAGTGGTACATTTTCTGGGTATTTTGAGCCAGTTTCCAGCAAGCCAGTAGTTCTCCGATACTCCAGAGCTTTCCATGGAACCCAGGATGCTGGATATAAATAATTTCATTTTTAGCCTTAAAAAATGATTTTTTGAAGCTTTCTTTTGAGAAAGGAATAAGAATTTCACATAACAGCAAACTTTCTCTTCAAAGCTATATCTTAGCTGTTTTTATATCCTCTAATTGATTTAAATTCAGAGATTAAAAGAATAAACAAAATTTTCTAAATATGAAACAACGCATCTTAAGAAATGAGTCAAATTACCCTAAAGAAGTACATACAAAATTTCCTAAGTAATTAAAAAAAATTTTTTGGTTTTCCATTGGATGTTATTGAAAAAGTTTTATAGTGGAAATGAACTCAGCATGACAGAATGATTCATTGCCTCTCCTCCAACTTTTCTGTTTATTTAAAGGTCTAAAAGTAACTTTGGCTTTTTCATATCCCAGATTAACATTTTTGGAGCGTAAATACATGATGCAATTCAGTGAGAAGCTGTCTGAAATTTCAAGGGTGGAAGGGCAGGCGCGGGAGGAACAGTCTCCCCAATGACATGTTACCGTGTGCACTTTTCAGGTGCAGAGAGAATACAAAGGAACATTCAAAAAGTGGCAGAATGTATTTTTTAAGTGAATTACAGATTGACATGATTGATAGCTAAAAAGAGAATTTTAAATTAATTTTTTTAAGTATATATAACCTCCGGGGAGGGGGCAGATTTCTAAATAACTTAGGGAAATATACGTACACGCAATGAAGAGAATGAGCTGTAAGAAGAATGTATTTTTGTGATTTGTCTTCAAACGCAGATTGTGGGTATCTTCGTGCTTGAAATTATCGACATTAGATTCCTCCACCGTTGCTCCACCAGGCTTAGAAATATGAGATTTTTGAAAAATATTCATATATAGGAAAATACAGTCAATTTTGTTCGTTTCGGTGTAGGTTTTTCACGGTAAGCTTCCTTTCTCTCTCGTAATGTCTCCGTGTTTTCCAGGAGAACTGCCTGAACTCGGACGTGGTGGAGCAGATCTACAAGCGGAACCCGATCCTCCGATACACCCACCACCCGCTGCACTCGCCGCTCCTGCCCCTCCCCTACGGGGACATCAATCTCAACTGTGAGTCCACAGTCCCCCCGGGCGGCCCTGCAGAGACTGATGTTCTCTTCCCTGCTAAGCCTTTAGCTCTAACGTTAGTAGCATTTATTTTAATTCAAAGACTCTCTTAGTCCTCATGAATGGGGAGAAAAAGGTAAAATATGGTCGTTATTCATTACTGAAGCAGGGATTTTTAGAGTGCAGTTGTAGTCATGCAAGGATTGATTGTTGTAGTAAAAGAAAAGATTTAAAAGAAAGTCAGAAACCATGAGCACTGCCCGTGAACTCAGAGTAGCCTTTAGTATACTGGACAACCAGAACCTAAACTATTTTGCGGTCCCAATGTTTTGCGGTTCCAAATGCGGAACCTATTTAGCAACAGACTAGCTTTTAAGTAAGCATTATATATAGTAAAAAGTTTAATCATATAACAAAACATTGTCGCTTACCCACCTCTGCATTTTAAGAGCTTTGTTCAGCGGATTTAAATGTGTAGGGAATGGGTGGGCTCTGTATCATGACGTGGCTATTTTCCCCCATTTATTCATTCTTTTATCCACTGCTCAGGTGACACTCTCTCTAAAGCCCTTGTGTGACTTCTGTGTTTATTTGCTTGTCGTAGTGCTCAAAGACAAAGGCTACACAACCCTGCAGGATGAAGCCATCAAGATATTCAATTCCCTCCAGCAACTGGAGTCCATGTCTGATCCTATTCCAATAATCCAGGGCGTCCTACAGACAGGGCATGACCTCCGACCTCTGCGAGATGAGCTTTACTGCCAGCTCATCAAACAGACCAACAAAGTGCCCCATCCCGGCAGCGTGGGCAACCTGTACAGCTGGCAGATCCTGACGTGCCTGAGCTGCACCTTCCTGCCAAGTCGGGGGATTCTCAAGTATCTCAAGTTTCACCTGAAAAGGTAAAGCACGCGGGAAGGTGAGGTGACCTGGGTGAGGGGTGGTGTGATGGGTCCTCGTTCAGATAAAGAGGCTCTTGAACGGAAGACACCTCGAAGCCAGGCACAGTGGCTCACACCTGTAATCCTAGCACTCTGGGAGGCCGAGGTGGGAGGATCATTTGAGCTCAGGAGTCCAAGCTCAGCCTGAGCAAGAGCAAGACCCCGTCTCCGCTAAAAATAGGAAAGATTAGCCGGGCACAGTGGTGTGTGCCTGTAGTCCCAGCTACTCAGGAGGCTGAGGCAGGAGGATCACTTGAGCCCAGGAGTTTGAGGTTGCAGTGAGCTATAATGATGCTACTGTACTCTAGCCAGGGCAACAGAGCAAGACTCTGCCTAAGAAAATAAAAAAAGAAGACACTTCCAGTGGGGCAGGGAGACCTCTGGGTCAGACTCTTAGGTCACCTGAGCAAGCTTAGAGAATGCACACACCCTTTTTCTCTTTAAGCCACACAAGGTTATTTTTATTTTCAGGGACCCAGTCACTTTCAGTTGTAGCATCCTACTGTGTAGGACATTGGACACATTTAATTACCACTACTCTATAAAAATAGGAGAAAAAAACCAACTTGAATAGTCATTCCAGATCAAACAGGTGGAAATTTCAAACTGGTTGAAATTTTAATTAGCTGTGGGAAGACACTATTCATATGACAGTATGAGACATGACTCTTTCAAATATTAACAGTGCTGCAGGGGTGAGCTGGCAGCGAAAGTGCTCCCAGTCAGACATTGGCTCCGTGGGGGTTATTTTGTATTTAAACTAAACCTGCACAGACCAAACGGGGCCCTTGCGGGGGAAGTCACTGGTGCTCTGTTCACCGCTGGGGGGCCCCATTCACCGTTCTGGTCTGCACCACCTTGACACGGCCCAGCCCCCGGCAGCCCGCCCTCCTCAACCAAGCAATTAACAGTCGGTATTTTTCTCCTAGGATACGGGAACAGTTTCCAGGAACCGAAATGGAAAAATACGCCCTCTTCATCTACGAATCTCTCAAGAAAACCAAATGCAGAGAGTTTGTGCCTTCCCGAGATGAAATAGAAGCTCTGATCCACAGGCAGGAAATGACATCCACCGTGTATTGCCACGGTGGAGGCTCCTGCAAGATCACCATCAACTCCCACACCACGGCTGGGGAGGTGAGGCGGGCGCTGCTGCTTCTCGTTCTGTTTGGTGCATTACTGCTGATACGCCTGAGTCGGGAGCGTTGCATGCTGTCTGTTTGGCTAGCATGCACAGTTGCACTTTACGCAGTACAGCTGCTCAGTGAACAAGGAAATAAGTATAACCCGCAACCAACCACATGTATAGAAAGATAGAGATATGCATTAAGATGAGCGGAAACACAAAGTTAAACTCCTGTGGAAGTATCAGAGATGTAATCTTGCTAATCTGAGAAGCACCCAAGTATCTAGTAGAGATTGCAGACCTGACTCAGCTATGCCCACTTTGATAAGAGTTTATTGTATTGCTTCTGCATCAAAGTGTTTCTGTTTGCCACATGATTATCTAGAATGTTGGGTCAGATGCACATACTCTTTTTAAATTTAAACTTATAAAATTAATTGACTGAAAAAAAATGATGCAATAAAATTCTCCCAAAAGGCTTCTTCTGTAGGAAAAAATGTCAGCTGAAGTCACTTTTGTTTCTTGGAGTTCATGAATTTATCAGATAAAAGGGCTTCAGTTTTTCATCTACTTTTCCTGCTAATGTGGGTTTGTAAGACATCAGCCCAGCTTCTGCCCCTACTGATGAGCAAATTACCCTGTGTTCCTTCTTGGCAAGGAAGAGCTATGACTAATTTCAAGGGAACAGGGGAAAAACAGAACCTTTGAAATTCTGGGGTGACCACATGAGATGGTTTTCGGGGACTGCTTGGAGCCTCACTTGTGCCGGCAGCTCCCTCCAGGTTCAGATGAAGGCATGTTCTAGAACCACGTTGGGGGACCACAGCCTGTGGCGCTGAAGCCCCTGGTTTGTCTTCCAGGTGGTGGAGAAGCTGATCAGAGGCCTCGCCATGGAGGACAGCAGGAACATGTTTGCCTTGTTTGAGTACAGCGGACACGTCAACAAAGCCATTGAAAGCCGGACCATTGTGGCCGATGTTTTAGCAAAGTTTGAAAAGTAAGTTCCTTTTCCCTAAAGTGCCAGAAAAATAAAAGACATTAAGAGCCAGGTTGAGAACTTGAACTTCCGTTGCATTTTTGGCTTCATCGTGATTTCGAGTTAGTTTTATTTTACGCATATTGAACCATATTTAATTTTCTGTTTCTCTCTGTTAGCTGTTTTTCTTGATTCCTAGATAGTCGTGATCTCATGATTTAACTCGTCAGGGGTCCTGTACCCCATTCCTTCTCCCAGTCTCCTATAGTCCTCATTTTCTTGGGATTCCTTAATTTTTAGGTTTCCACTTGTCATTAGCTTCGAAATTGGGCTAATGGACTCAAGCCAACTTACAAACTCTTCAAACTACATTTTATATCTACAATATAAAATGGACCTACAATATCTAATCTATGATCTCACCTTCCCTGTGTAGCACAAAAGATATTTCTGCTTGGTGTAAACACAGCCCCCATACAAGAATATTCATGTCATTTATTATAAATGTTATTGTAATTTATTTGAGGCTTGGTAAAGGAAATAAATAGGCTTTGGGGTTTTTTTCTTCTTACAGATTCAACATAATGCTTAGCTAATGCTAATTAGACTGGCCCCTGTTAGCTCAGTATTTAACTGAGGCTGCCTGTTTGTTTTCTCAAGTTGAGACCAGAGTGCAAGGTTAGATCCGACCTCTGGGCACTCTGATAAGCCTACCTTTTCTTGTTCTGTTTGTTCCTCCATCCCCTTGTCCACACTGTTAGCTGGGATGGAGAGTCTGTACCCTCATAGAGAATATGCCATAGAAAAGTCGGCTCCTTGTGGGTCACCGAAGGCCCCTCTCTCGTTTTGCCTTCTGAGTCTGTCCTGATTTCTATCCATAGGCTGGCGGCCACGTCAGAGGCAGGGGACCTGCCGTGGAAATTCTACTTCAAACTGTACTGCTTCCTGGACACAGACAACGTGCCAAAAGACAGCGTAGAGTTCGCATTTATGTTTGAACAGGTAAAAGAAACGTTTAGAGACGGATTTCTTTGCTGGAAAAAGAAAGTGAATCCCATTAACACACCTTAGAAATTTACTGTTTGACGTAGTAAATTTACACCTTAGAAGTTGGGAGTGGCTTAGTTTTCCGAGTAAAAACAAGGCTGGCTGCTCTTTCATTCTTTTGTAGAATGAAACTATACACATTTTGTTTGAACTTCCATACTAGGAAGTGTTCTAATTGGTGGGAGAGAGACCATAAGGAATAAAATATGGGACATGTAAAAAAACAAACAAACAAAAAAAACATGCGACATGTGTCAGATAGTGTCTGTGCTGGGGAGAAATTTAAATTGAAAGCAGCAAAGGGGGTTAGGGTGCAATTTGCAGCAGGGCAATCTGGGAAGGCGACAATTTGAGAGAAACCCTGGCGGGGTGAGGAAGCCATGCGGGCATCCTGTAGCACAGCAGTGCCTTGACCTGAAAGCTGACACCCGCTCCTTGCAGGCCCACGAAGCCGTCATCCACGGCCACCACCCAGCCCCCGAAGAAAACCTCCAGGTTCTCGCTGCCCTGCGGCTCCAGTACCTGCAGGGGGATTATACCCTGCACGCCGCCCTCCCGCCTCTCGAGGAGGTCTATTCCGTGCAGAGGCTCAAGGCCCGCGTCAGCCAGTCCACCAAAAGCTTCACCCCGTGCGAGCGGCTGGAGAAGAGGCGGACTAGCTTTCTGGAGGGGACACTGCGGCGGAGCTTCCGGACAGGGTCCACCGTGGTGCGACAGAAGGCGGAGGAGGAGCAGATGTTGGACATGTGGATTAAGGAAGAGGTCTCCTCTGCTCGAGCCAGTATCATCGACAAGTGGAAGAAATTTCAGGGAATGAACCAGGAAGAGGCCATGGCCAAGTACATGGCCTTGATCAAGGAGTGGCCCGGCTATGGTTCGACGCTCTTTGATGTCGAGGTGAGAATGGCCGCCGGTTGTCGGGGAGGGCAGGGTGCTGGCGTCTGAGGACGTGGCTCGCGGCCAAGTCTATGTGGAGGGCAGGCAAGATGGAGAGCTTTGCTCTCTCACCCTCTTTCGTTAGAGCCCCCAAATCTTACCATTAACGCCCCCCATCTCCCCAGAGTTTTTGTCCTTTGTAGTAAATGCTTCTGTAATATTAAGAATGGATTGAAAATTCAGATGTCATCTATTCTTAAATAACTTCTACTTTTCCTTATGGAAGCTGTACATCTAATTTAAAAGGTGCTGGTAAAAATCTTAATTTAAAAAATAAAAAATCTTTAGAACTATGTATACAAATCAGAAACTTTGGATATACTTGCATTTTACTTTTTTGTTTTTTCCCCAAACCCTGTTTAAAAGGAAGAATTTCTATTTCATAATTGGAATTTATCCATTAGCATCAACCCAGTACTGATTTTTTTTTTTTTTTTAATTGGACCATTTACTGAAAATAAATTTTACTGATGATCTAAATAAGTGTTTGGCAAACTGTGGCCTGTGGTCAGATCTCGTCTGCCTTCTTTTTGTAAATAAAGTCTTATTGGAACACGGCAAAGCTCATTCCTGTAGGTGTTTTCTCTATTTTCATGCAGAAACTGCAAAGTTGAGTAGTTGTGAAGAGACTGTATGGCCCACGAAGCCTAAAATATTGACTGTGTGGCCCTTAACAGACCAGTTTGCCAGCCCCTGGTCTAGATTAGTTCCATTTTTCTTAAGATCCCAGTAATTCAGCATGTTATCCGGTGACTTTAAATTGAGGCTACGTATAAATCTAAATATTGATTACATACTTGAAGATCCCTTAGTGGCTTATTGTTGGTTGCCATTTTTGGTTTGGTTGGCTGCTTGCTCCAATTACACTTGTTTTTAAGCATGAAAAAAATCAAGTGCTTTGTATAACACACCTCCTCTTTTCAGCGTCCCTGATTGATACGCTCCTGTTTGTACTGGTTCAGATCATCCCTGTGTTGTTATCCCCTGCAAATGGGCTCTTATTTTCTTCCCTCAATCTGCACAAGGAAGCCTGTAGTTAAACCAGTGACGTCCCTGTTCCTACTCTATATCCACAAAGTCCTTGCGAAGAGCAGCCACAACTGCTCGGCATAGACTGATTTGGAGAATTCTCCTCTGTGATCCCAGGTTTTGTGTTTGAAGAGTAGCCATCCCAAAGCAGGACTGGGGGCAGAACTAGGGAGAGAAGAGTGGACCTGGCCCAGGCTTGCTGGGGGTCTTTGTTAGGCTCCTAGGCCAGCCACTTCCTTGTAGCTAATTCAGATGACTAGCAGAATAATGCCAAGAAGTGGATAGTCAAAGGAACATATTAGACTTTGCCATTAGGTTTTCCCAAATGCATGAGATTAATTAAATAGTCAGAAGTTCAACCAAGATAGCCAGAGAGGTGCATTTCTTGTTTTTCAGTCCCCTCCAAGTACGCATACACGTGGAATGCGTTCGATACTCTGTGCTTGACTCGAAGCCTGTCTTGTGGTTTATATGCACCATGTTTCTTACCGTGATTGAACTCTTATACTGCCTCTCTTGCCCACCAGTGCAAGGAAGGCGGCTTCCCCCAGGAGCTCTGGTTGGGTGTCAGCGCGGACGCCGTCTCTGTCTACAAGCGTGGGGAGGGACGGCCGTTAGAAGTCTTCCAGTATGAACACATCCTGTCTTTCGGGGCACCCCTGGCAAACACGTACAAGATCGTGGTTGACGAGAGGGAGCTGCTCTTTGAAACCAGTGAGGTAAGAGGCAAAGCGAGGCAGTCTTTTCTTGCATGGCCTGGACAGAACAGAAAAACAACACTCCATTTCCTGATGCCTTCGACCAAGTCACACTCTTTGAATATTTCTCTTTAAAACATGAAAATACGATGTGGTGGTCCCTCCCCAGGTTCCAGTTCCTCAAAAGCCAGAATCCAGTAATGCCGAATTTCTTCTATCTGTGCAACATGGAAATTTGGTTCCACTGGATCAGGGAGTCTTAGAGGAAAGGAGAGAAAGGGAAATGATGTAGACGTCCGAGAAAAAGTGTATAGTTTGGCAATGAAACCTGTGGAAGTTAGTTGATGATGATGGCAGAGTCGCCGTTCTGAGACTGAGCTCTGGCGGTGTCCACGGAGCAGGCGGGAGCTGGGGGGCTTGGCCACCCCGGCCATAGCTAATTCTGGGTCACAAAGTCACACACACTAAAAAAGCCCTCTAAATAGGTGGGCTCTCAGCTCCAATATTTAAAAAATGGGGTAATAATACAAGAAGCCTATTGTGGCCCCCACAGAGGGAGCTGCTGGCAAGCCCAGGTGGTAGTGGGAATGAGCTGCCGGCTGCCTGCTACGTGACGCAGGAGAGGGAGGAGGGCGTTCAAGTGCTGGGAGGGGGTGCAGCAGGCTCACCGGGCCGACCGGGAGATGTGCAGCGAGAAGGTCCCAGGTGTCAGGCTGCAGGATTTGATCAGATCCAGTAGGTAACAGGGAATCACCATGGGAGCTTTGAAAAAGCAGCGTGGGATGGGGTCGGAAGGAAAGAGAGAGCAGGGAAATGGAAGCCGGTTGTGATGCTCTCACAGGGATCCAGGCCAGCCGTGGGGAGGGAGGGCCAGAGGGGTGGCAATGATGGTGGCATCATCGGAAGGGAACTCCTGGTGTGGGGAGGTGGCTGGTGTGGAACAGAAGTGGGCCTGGCATCCAGGCAGCTGGCGCAGCTCTCCCGGCCCTGAGGGCCTCAGTTCCCTGTGGCTTCAGCTGCATTCTGAGCGTTGACTAGTGTTAGACGATCCAGTCTTTAAGGCTGTGCTTGTGGACCGTCGTTTCACATCGATCTTTAGTGGGGATGGTAATCCCAGCCCTCATGATACTGACCGACTTTAGTGTCCTCAGGTAGGTTTGTTTTTTAATGTGTAAAATCTGACGATTCACATCAAGCAAAATTGTCGTTTTCATGTGCAAGAACCACCAGGTGGTGCACATTGTATTTGGAAAAGCCTCAATTCCCCTTCTGTCTGACCAGAAATAGGGAAAAGCGCTCAATTCAGCTTCATACAAAACTTGGGCTGTGCATTAGCATCAGAAGCTGCTGGCTTTTGTGTGGACGATGGACAGAGAACGTCTGCTTGTTAGGCTGGGCCCTTTGACCAGGTGGAGGCTCTTGACCACATCTGTTCTCGCCCTGGCAGGTGGTGGACGTGGCCAAGCTCATGAAGGCGTACATCAGCATGATCGTGAAGAAGCGCTACAGCACCACGCGCTCCGTCAGCAGCCAGGGCAGCTCCAGGTGAAGGCAAGAGCGAGCCCACGTGTCTTTGCTGTCTGAACGCATCGGCCTCCGGCCTCCGCTGGCTCTGGTTGCCCAGCCCAGCCAGGAGCAGAGCTGCCCAGGCTTTCTGGAAGCCCCTGGTCGAAGGGAGGTGTCTCCAAGGGTCCTTCCGCCCTGCCAGCTTCAGTGATCCCGTATTAAGCTGTCAACCTTAACAGTCTGCACAATTTCCAAAGCTTTACTACTCTTAGATGACACATGCCTTAAAAAAGAAAAGGGGGAAAACCACGCTGCCGCCAAAGCAGCCAGAAGTGCCTTAACTTGTGGAACCAGTACTAATCCACCTTAGCTGTGCTACTGAAGGGACTGCTTCCCCCACTTTGGGGGGAACTTACAGAGCTT
This sequence comes from Lepilemur ruficaudatus, assembly GCA_963574885.1. Classification (NCBI taxonomy): domain Eukaryota; kingdom Metazoa; phylum Chordata; class Mammalia; order Primates; family Lepilemuridae; genus Lepilemur; species Lepilemur ruficaudatus. The sequence continues at coordinate 50,245 of CAUYRT010069543.1, forward strand.
GGAAGGGGTCGTTATTCATCTATAATGCACTAACCTCCCAGCCTGATTTCCCTGAATTTGAGGGAACGTGAGGGAGTGGGGAGGGGGCCGAGGGCGCGAGGGGACAGTGTGTTTGAGTCGGAGTGCTGCTGGCAGCCTTCCTGGCGGACGTGTGTTGACATTTTTCTTTGTTTCACCTTTTAAGTGTACGTGCTTGCCCGTGCGTGCATGTGTTCATAAACTCAACACTTTAATCGTGGTTTCATGAGCATTAAAAAGCAAAGGGAAAAAGGATGTGCAATGGTGTAAACAGTCTGTCTGTATATTTTTAATAGTGCAGAGTTAAGAGTCTCAGTTGTTATTTTATAAGGTGGTTTTATTAACAACCCGGAATCCTGGATTTTCCTGTCTTTGCTGTATTTCAAAAAAAAACATAATTTTGACTCATAGTTTTGTTTTACATGTAGCGAAGTCTGCGATCTGTGTCTGCTGTATTATAAACAGATATGTGGCCTACGATATAACTGTATTTATAAACCACTCTTCAACACCTGGCTCCAGTGCTGTTTTTAGAAGAATAATGAAGTCATTTTGGGGGCTTTCATGTCTAAAAGATTTAAGTTAAAAAGAAAAAAAAAAATGTTTCTTCGAAGGTTAGCTTGTATCAATCACCCTGGATAGATTACAGATATTGACTATGGGGAAAGATGCTGCATTCCTGGAAGGTATAACATGTGAGCAAATCTTTAAAGTACTCTGACATTAAATGCTGAGGCTTTAATAAAATACACACATATTTTATTCCAGGTTTATAGTGGTGGTCTGAACAAGACACCTGTAAATAAGTCAGCATTTATGACCAGAAGAAGAAGAATCTGGTCTTGGACTTTTATTTTTATATGGAAAAGTTGTAAAGACTTGGGCCAACTAAGTCTACCCACAAAGAAAAAAAGAAATCTGCCTTATCCCTTATGCACAACCATGGGAAATTGTTGTTGGCTCACAGAAAGTCTGACAATAAAAGATATTAGCTAACATGCCGTGTGTTTCCTTACTCAGAGCTGGCTGCAAATACCGTGGGACGGGGGCTTGTTTTGCTTTTGGTTTTTTGGTGTTAATGCTTGTGGTTTCAGAGTGTCTAAGCGTTGGGTTGCAGGTACTTGCTCTCCAGGTCTAAACACAGACCTGTAGCGGTCTCGACTGTCCTATTAGCTGCTGAATGTGACTGCAAGAAAGCCGAGAAGGTAAAAGAAGGACTGGTAAATGGACCGCGCAAATCTGAGAGCTTGAAGTGTGGTTATGTCAGACAGTCTCGTATTGGCTACCCCCGAAATGTGCCTGCTCTTGAAATCCGTGATCCCAGAACCTGCCCGCACCTCCCTGTGGAGCAGAACATACAGGTAGGCAGTCTGGTTTTCAATTTACCCAAAGGACCAGCCCAGGAGATAGGGACCTGCAGAGGCATCCCGCGTAAGCGAGTGCCAGTTCTCTTGCAAACCAGTGATTGCCACCTCTGCTCGCGCCGGGAACCTGCGGCCTCCAGGGACCAGAAGGAAGGTGGGCTGGAAGGAAGACTGAGATACTGTGTTGTTGTCCTTGTTTTCATTTTAGGCCCGGAGAGAACTTGGTAGACACGCCCTATCCTCGCTCGCCACGCAGGATTCCCTCCCTGGAAGGCTGCCCCCACCCCAGTTATAATGAGGAAACAGGCGAGAAAAGGCACGGTGACTCAGCTGAGTGGCGAGAGCCGCACCGCAGCTAGAACATGGATTTGCACGTGAGCCTGTGTGTCGCGGTAGCTTTGGTTTTGTTTTAGCCTTTTATTTAGAAATCATAGATTCAGAGAAAGTTCAAACACAATTAGTGTGCAAGGAGGCCGACTTGGTTTCCCCGGGTGGTAGCAGCCTGTGTTGCTGAGCAGCGGTACGTATGACAGCCGAGTAACACCGAGCTTCCTCCATCCACGGTCTACTCAGTTTCCCTGGTTTTGCGTGCACTCGGCGTGTGTGATGTCAGTAGCTCTGACCAAGGTCACTGAAGTACAGCCGTCCTTGGTATCCATGGAGGATCGGTTCTAGGACCTCCCCGAAATGGTTACCAAAATCCTGAGATGCTCGAGTCCCTGACAAAATGGCCTCGTATTTGCATGGAACCTACGCACATCCTTTCGTATAATTCAAGCCGTCTTTAGATTACTTGTCATACCTAACACAGTGTTAGCGCTATGTAAATAGTTGTTGTACTGTATTTTTTTGACTTGTATTTTTCTTGTTTTTTAAATTTTTTTCCTCAACATTTCAATCTGCAGTTGCATACAGACCCTGTGGATAGGAGGGTTGAGTGTAATTTTGAATGTCTGTTTATTACTGAGGAAGGCATCAGTGTAAGCAATGGCATCACTTCAGACTTGGACAATCCAGTTGTATTTTCACTTCATTTCATTCTTTTGGAAGAGAATCCACATCAGTATTTTTTTTTAAAAAAATGCAAATGCTAGAAGTAAAAAATTACTTTTCCTCCCAGCCACAGCCTCCCCAGTTACCCGTTTTCCTTCTCCAGAAACAGCTATTTTCGCCATTTGGATATTCTTCCAGAAATGTTTTAAATTGTCCAAGCACATACTCATATGCATATGTATATATATCCCTGTCCTTGTTTTTTAAAAATATGTACGTATATATAAAGGCATAAACTCCTGTATCTTGCTTTTTTCCCAGGATAGTATTTTAGCTCTCATTCTACATAAATACCTATAGAGTTGCCTTATTCTTTTCAACTATTATATAGTCCCCAGGACAGATTTGTGGGAAAAAAAATAGGCCACCTACTTTCTCTCTAAAAATAGTTCAGAAATCTAATAAGGCAAACAATTATTTAGTTAATCAGACTTTATTTAGATAAGACACTCAGCTGAGGTCAAAAATATGTCACAATAAAGTTCTGTAATAACTACATCATCCATTGAGGTCTTGGGCAAATTCTAGAAATACTTGTGCCAATTGGGTATAAAAGTAAGTGCTTTAAGGAATGAAAATCTCTACCCACCAAACGCTTGTAGTGTAAAAGGACAAAACAAAAATACTCAAAACTGAATTTAACCAGCACATTTATGGCTGTTTCATTCAGTTGATCAGAGAAGCATCATGATATGCTGCAAAAATGTTGGACCTGGATTCTAGGTTTGGCATTGACATTTTCAAAGTATGTAATCTTTCAGGTCAGGGGTCAGCAAACTACAGTCCAGAGTCCAAATCTAGCCCGCCACCTGCTTTTGTAAATAAAGTTTTATTGGAACATATCTATTCCCATGTATCTGTACGCTGTTTGCCTGTGGGTGCGTTTATACCACAATAGCAGAGTAGGAGGCTACAGAGGCCTCCTACAAAGCTGAAAATATTTACTCTCTGGTCCTTTATAGAAAGAATGTGCTGATCCCTGTTAGCTAATTATAAAAGTATAATGTTTCCTTTATAGCCAATTGCCAGCTATGGTTAGGATTTTGATTCCACATTTTATGCAAGGAATAGAGTCTGGTTTTGAGGTTGTTGCTGTGTTTTTTGTCCCCTAATTTGAATGAGTCCCCTCCCCACCCCACCTCACCCCCGCATTTCCTTGTCAACACAAACTGGCTCAGCATCACTTCTCATTTCTATTTGATCCATCAGCAGATTGGTTAAAGCTTCTCTAGGACAGAGATTCTATTTTCCCTTCACATGCCTGGAGAAATCCAGCATCATGCCAGCCTAGAACATTTTAGGGGCTCAGTTTAGTCACAAATGTGAATAAGTCACAGCCCAACTTTCAGCAAGTTTATTATGGTGATCAGACAAGTGCACATGAAAATGCTAAAACACACAAGGTGGAGTCCTGTGCATATCAGGAAGCAGTGTTCCAGGTGCCCGAGGCAGGTGGCTGGGACGGCCAGGGGAGTGCTCGAAGTGGAGAGTGGTGGGCCCTGAGCTGATCTTGCAATATCGCAGGACTTGGCTAGGGGAGGAAGGAACTTCTGGTGGAGGGCCCTGGAAGGAGCACAGCACAGGTGTGGAGGTAGAGGTGGGCAGGTGGCAGGTGTCAGCAGGGAGGTCAGATGCTGTGCTAGGGCTCTTTTGTCCTAGCCCAAAATAGCGTGTTCACCGGTCATGCGTCCACCCTTGTCCCATCTACCCCCATATATTCTATTCCCCACAGCCTAGATACCCAGAGAGATCTTTATAAAACATAAATCCACATATATCCCTCTCCCTTGCAAAACTACTGTAACTGTCTGTGGCACCGAAATATAAATCTCTATGTCTGTAGAGCCCTGTGTTTCCTGCCCCTTCGTGCCACACCCACCTTGTCTCAAGCCACTCTCCACCTCACCCCCATTTCAGCCGCACTGCCTGTGGCCCAGCAGCTTCGTCTCGGTCATGCTTTCACCGAGTCCCTGTGTCATCAGTCCCCTGCCTTACAGTATTCTGCTGCAGTGACGAAGGTGACGATGCTTCCTGGTGACACCCAGTGTGTGTACTCAACAAGACCAGAGCTGTAATTCCTAAGCCCTTGGAGATCTGGCAGTGACGTGATGGTCAATGTTTATCAACTGGCTCTCCAGAGGCGTGAGGTGGGGGGGTTGCTGCTTTGCAGTGTTTGCTGGTTCACGTGGTGTAAATATTCCCACCATGGTGAATTGCAAGCTCCACGTTGGTACCACCGAACGTGGAGACGGCACGGGATGCACAGTCAGCTCTGGCAAGCCGGGCGGTGCCGAGCCCTGCACACCACTGACAAGACACGCAGTGGGGAGGAGATGACCTTCGTTTCCATAAAGCATTTGCTTATTCAGAAGAAAATCTCTGAATGAAGTGGAAAGAAGACACTTAGAAAGCCCTAAGCGCTGTGCGTGGGGGAAAAGGTAACGTGGGAAAATTGAAGATGTTTTCAAAGTACAGCATCTGTTCCTATCTTTAGTTTTCCCAGGGACTTTTATTCCCCCTTTCAAGTAATAACAGGATTGCAGTCAATAAGCTGTTTGAGACGTAAATAGGGTCTGCCACCCCTGAGGCACCCAGGCATTTGCCTGGTGGGAACCAGTTGCCAGATTAGAGTTCTCATCATTCCCTCATGACATGCTGGGGAGAAACGAATAATTCCTATAAATCTGATCTCCTGGGGGAGTGGTTCTCTGTGAGTTCACTGAATGACTTGGCATGGAGGAAATTTAATAGGCCTCTTAACAGGAGATCAGATAACCCCAGGGATCAACACCAATCATCTTTATTAAGTTGCTCAGAGCCTAGCTGGGAGTAAAAGATACAAATCTATGAAACAGTAAGGCACTTTTGACACAGCAAGTGTGTGGACCATCTGCGTGTGTGTTGAAGGGTCCGAAAAGGAAGTGTTCAAAGAGCAAAGTTTTGAAAGAAGGAAAATATTGAACCAAAAAAATGCAGATTTGTGATGTGGAGTGTGAGCCCATGCCAGTGCAGTGGAACCAATGAAGGAAGAAAATTCAGGAGGCAAAAATGAGCAGCATGTGGGCTTCTGAAGTCATTCTTTCCTGTACTCTGAGTTACTCCTTTGATCATCTCGGATGTAATCAGTGGCCTTAGTTTCCACGTGCTCAGCACGCACGTTTCAGGCTTGGGGCCAAGTGTGCTGCCACCAGCATCTCATTTTGTCCTCATAATAGTCATGATGTAGGCGCTATTTACAATCTATTTTAAAATCTGTTTTGCAGTGAGGATATTGAGATTTAGAAAGCAATTTATTTAATTTGCTTTAACAGCTTTTCTGTGTAACAAATTGTCCCCACGTTCAGTAGCTAAAACAGCATCCATTTATTCAGCTCATGATTCTATCGGCTGTCGGTCTGAGCGGGCTCACCTGGGCAGTCTCTCCCGGCTGGGCTCACTCATGGCTCTTCGGTTCACCTGTAGCCACGTCAACTTTGTTGATCTTGCCTTGGCTTTCTCGTTGGAGGCCTCTGATGAGATGGTTGAGTTCTTCTCCGTGTGGTTTCTCACCCTCCAGCTCGCTAGCCTGGGCTGGTTCACAGGGCATTTGGCAAGGTCTCAGGAAAAGTAATGAGAACAAGCAAGGCCTCTTGAAACTTCAATTCAAAACTGGCACATTGTTCAGTCCACTGCATTCTATCTGTCCAAGCAAGACACAAGGCCAGACCATAGTCAAGGGTGGGGAAATTGACTCCACATCTGGATGGAAGCTGCTGCAAAGCCACTCAACAAGAGGTTGGAGAATTTTGGCTATTTTTTGTAATCTACCACCCTTGCTGAAAATCACAATATTACCATGGACAGAGAATTCAGATCCAGGTTCATCTGAGTCCAAAATCTTGCTCTTCATCACAAAACTATACTAAATCCAAACACTTTCTGTATTTTTCACTGGCCTCCTCATACGTCCACACTCTCTATATGTGGCATAATTTACTACTGTCCCATCACCAGCTTCCTCAAATTAGACGCACACTTTTAGCGCAAACACGCACGTGCCCACTGCATTATTCTCTCTTCCAAGTTTCTGCTCATATTCTTCTCTTGCTTGCAGTGGCATTTCCCGCCATTCAGATTCTCTTCATCCAGGATAATCTGGTTCAAGTTTTAATCTGTACACAAAGCTGCCTGCGACAGAGACTTCTAGCCACCCCCTAATAAATTAGCCATTCTCTCCTTTTACCTTTTAGTCATAGAATGTCCCTACATTTCAGCTTGCAATAAATGCTTGGCTACAGGATACATTTCCCAGCCTCACTTGCAGCTTAGTGCGTGTGGTCACTTTAAAATAAAACATGTTACAGCTTTTTGATATCTCTCCCATAAAAAGGTGAAGTCTAATTTTTATGAATATGGACCAGCCACAGTGATTCACTTGTAATGAATAGAATAGGGTGGAAACGAGACTGCATGACTCACAAGCCTAAGTCACAGAAAGTGATGCGTCTCTACCTACCCTTTCTCTTGGGACATACATGCACACACTCTGAGCTGTAAGAAGTCTCACTAGCTTGAAGTTGGGATGATGAAAAGACTATTTAAAAAGGCCACATAGAGATTTCTGACATGCCCCAGGTGTGCCATCCCTTAGCCATTTGTCTTCCCAACCTCCATTGTAAGATATGTCAGGGAGTCATAGAAGGTGATGCTACAGCTTTGGCCTGTCTGTCTTTCTCTCTGGGTACATGTGTTTTTGGAGCTGTAAAGCCAACATGCTGGAGAGACTACATGGGAAAGCCACAGAGAGAAAGACGCCCAAGGAATCCCAGCTGTGCCAACTCTCAACTTTGTTTCACCAACATCACCCACCAAACGCTTCAAGTGACTCTAGTTTCCAGCCTTTGGGCTGCCTCTCCTGATGCCAAGGGGAATGGAGATGTGCTTTCCCCACTGAGCAGGCTCCAGCCACTTCAGTAAGCCAAAAAGAGAAGAAAGGTCTGAGGAATGGGGAAAATATGAAACTATCATTATTCACAGCTGATATGATGAAGCACCTAATTTGTTGGCTGATCAAGTTGGATTTTTGTATTAGAATTAATGAGTGACTATAGCAAGATTACTAGATAAAAGGTTAATATTGTTAAAAATCTGCATTTCTGCATAGGAACCACAATGAACTATAAAATAAAATTTTAAAATAGATATTAAATGTTTTTAAAAATTGACTATCTAAGAGAAAATGAAAATCTAAAGGAAAATATTACATCCTCTGATGTCAAAGCCCATGACTTCTCATTTCTCCTTTAGCCTGAATGAGATGTGAATTGATCCACAAAACACGTGAATTGAGAAGTGGAAATTACCACGATACAAATAGCCAATCATAAAAGCAAAAATATGTCAGAGATAGAAGGGAAAAGGAGTACATAACCCAATGTCTTTGTTATACAGCTGAGGAGCTAAAGGTTCATAAATCCTACTTTGACGGTCCTTCTAAATTATGCTAAGTGTAAAACATAGTAAGAAAATCTAACTTCTGGCCAGGTGAGGTGGCTCACGCCTGTAATCCCAACACTTTGGGAAGAGGATGAGGAGGGAAGATCGCTCGAGGCCAGAAGGTGGAGACCAGCCTGTGCGACATAGTGAGACCCCATCTCTACAAAAATTTGTTTTAAATTAGCTGGGCATGGTGGTGTGTGCCTGTAGTCCTGGCTATTCGGGCAGTTTAAGCAAGAGGATCCCTTGAGCCCAGAAGTTCAAGTTTGCAGTGAGCTACAATCATGCCTGGGTGACAGAGCAAGCCACTGTCTCATAAATAAAATAAAATAAAGTATAAAATAAAATAAAAATCTAACTTCTAACTTCTAATAATAAAATACATCCCTTCACCATAAAGTCCCATTTATTGGTTAGTAGAGAGCTTCTACCTGAAATGTTTATTTTGTATTTTAAACCAGCCTGCCTTCTGTTGCTTGGTGGAATCATGAATTTCTTAAAAGTGAATTTCTGCTGCTCTTCCACTAGAGCATGGCACCTGTCTAGAATCAGCCAAGTGGGAAGCACAGTGATTGCAAATTGAATCCTGCCGTTAAGAGCACCACCCCTTCTCGTGACTCTGCACAAATGGTTCTTCGTCATTCAGGCCTCAGCTTAAAATGCCAGCTCTGGAAAGGCCTTTACTCACCACCAAAGATGAAACAGCTAGTCCTTGTTGCCTCATCATGTTTTAAATAGCGCTTGCTGCTAAATGGCATCTTCTTATTTGTTGAATTGTATAGTGTATGGGTTCCCCAATTGAATGGAAGCTCCATGGAGCAGAAATCTTTTCATATTTATAACTATCCCACTGTTAACTAGAACTGTGTCTGAATGTAGTGGGTTCTCAGTAATTATTTCTTAGATAAATGATAGAATAAACTATGACTTTCAGTTTGGGGCCACCCCAGCTAAGATTCCCTACAGAACAGAGCACAGGCAGAGATTTGCTGCTGATGCTCTGGGAAGTGCAATCCCAGACCCTGTGAACGTTGGCTTATGGCAAAAGGGACTTTGACAGATGTGATTAAGTTACGGATCTTGAGATGGGGCAGTTAGTCTAGAATGCTCACGTGGGCCCAATGGAATCACAATTGTCTTATATAAGAGGGAAGCAAGAGATCAGAGTCAGCGTAGGAAGTTTGGCAGAAGCAAGAGGCTGCAGTGGTGCGAGACAGGACCACAGCCCAAGGAGTGCCGGCAGCTGCCATGAGCTGGCAGAGCCCTCAGGAGGAACCAGCCTCAGCGACATTTGACTTTAGACTCTCATAATTTATTTCAGGATTTTGACCTCCAGAAGGGTAAGCAAATTAATCCATGTTTCTTTAAATTACTGCATGCATGATAATTTGTTACAGCATCAACAGGGAACAAATACACACGCCCTGTAGGGTAGCCTTTTATCTACGTCTGTGGCGGGAGGATCCAGAGGCTCCAGGTACACAGCTGGTCAGTCTTAAGGGGTGGAAAATTGGAGGCCTGCACGGAGTCACTTGGCCATCTTGGTGCTGAGGTGGACCACGCTGCTAAGAGCCGGGGGGACAGATGAGGCCAAGGGAATCTAAGGAGATATGTAAGATATGCAAAATCCAGGGGCCTATATTTAAAATAACTGCTTCTATAAAGAAGGTGTGGACAGAGAGAATGTGTATATGTTGGTTGTATTAACTTTGCCTTTTATTATTCAGTTGTCCCTCAGTAGCCCTGCGGGCATTGGTTTCCAGGACCCCGAGTGGATACCCAAATCCACAGACGCTCAAGTCCCTAACATAAAATGGCACAGTATTTGCATATATCCTATGCACATCTTCCCATATACTTTAAATCATCTCTACATCACTTATAATACCCAATGCAATGTAAATCTAGGTAAATGGTTGTTGTATTATTTAGGGAATAATGACAAGAAAAAAGTCCATACAGATGCAATTTGTTTTTCAAATATTTTCCATCCACGGTTGTGGAATCCACAGATGTGGAACCCATGGACACAGAGAAACCACACGACTCAGTTGTGAAGACTGAGTCGTGAAGCTGAGCTCTGTGAGACGCTCCCAGGCCCCTCGGAGTGAATTTTACCTATGGCACCTCATTTATACCCTTTCTCCAGACCATCACAAACATACCTTTCAAATTAGGTGAAAATCTATTCAGACAGAAACAATTTTTATTTAGATTTTATATAGAATTTATAAAGAGTATGTATGAGGGTAACTCTAGTTGGTTTAGCCAACAAACGCCTACATTTCAACTACCTAACACAATGCAAGGTGATTTCCTGCTTATGTGACAGTCCAATACTGGCATCACGTTACGAGCGTGGTAGTGATTCCCTGTGGTTATTCCGGGGCCCAGGCTGGCAAGGCTCTGCCTTCCTCAATATTTAGCTTCCAAGGTCTCTCTGAGCATAAACAAAGAGCTGGCAGAAAGGGAACCATCAATTGGGTAAAGATAACCACTTGTTAACCTCCTTGGCCTGGAAGTGATTTCCTTTCTGCTCACAACCGACTATCAAGATGTAGTCACATGGTTTTACTCATACGCAGAGGATGCTGGGACATGCAGCTCCAGGCTGGGCAACTGCCTTTTCAGTAACAACTCTACAGTATGTAAAGGGAGAGTGATGCTTTGATGGACAGTTAACTGTCACTGCCACAGTCTGCCCCTCTGGCTAAGAAATAGTCATGAAGATTCCTTATCCCCAAATTCAGAAAACTCTTCCCCCAGCCAAAAACGAACACTCGAGGGAGTTAACTCAAGACTCTACTGAGTTACTGCATCCCTAGGAGCAAAACAGATGGGCAGCCAACAAGAGATTGTTCAATCTGTGTAGTCAGAAGAGATCAAGGATGCATGTTCAGGAGCCTGAGAGCCACCACCCCAACAAAAAGTTTCCAGGCTGATGGTTTGGACCCAGGCCCACTGACTGAAGCAAAGACTGTGTCCACAGGAGGTAGAACCCTTCAACACCACAGCAAGAGTCTGAGGTCCTAGATCTTCCGGACCTTCACCAAAGGGATCTATTTGGGTGACTAAACACTGAGGAATACCCAAACGCTTGAGTGACTGTTGGACAAGGTTTTAGTAGATGTTAGTACATAGAGACACAAATCAGTGCCACTGTGCCCTGTTAGAGTGGGGGAAATTGAGCATCGGTAAAACATGGAGACTGGCCCAGATCCAGCTTACTTAGGTGGGTCCACCGAGTTTGCAGACCTACCCAGTGGTCATTTCCCTGGACCCCAAATGTGTAATGGAATAGACGTGCTTCCTGGTTGCACAACCTCACATTGGTTCCTTGGTGTGGGGTAAGACTCTCATAGTGGAGAGCAGCAAGGAGAATCCTCTGAAATGAATCCCCCCAATGACCACAGATAGTGAATCCAAAACAATGTGGTGTCCTGGGTGAATGTCAGAAATTAGTGTCATCCCTAAAGAACTAGAGGTGCAGGGTGGTGGGCCCTATCATGTTGCCATTTAATCGACAAGTCTGAACCCTGCAAAAAAAACCCAGACAAATCCTGAAGTACAACAGTGGACCACGGCAAACTCACCCAAGTTGTTACTAGTCCCAGTTGCAACCGCTGTGCCGGATGTCATTTCATGGCTAGGTAGAATTGCTTGGCCTGAGTGTGCATGTGTGATTCAACACACATTTTTTTTTTTCGGCAATCCTGTTTTTTGAACTAATTTCAAATGAAATTAAATCAGAATGTACAGCTGTATGTCTAGAGATAGATGAGACATGTAGGACATGGTTTATTTCTTCAAAGAGAGTTATATAATTAAATCTTAAATGATTCTATCTATACTAATAAATTATTCATAGGGTAATTATTTGGTAAACTGAGTAATTCAGAACATGGGCAAGAACCTGTGAGGAAGCAAAACTTGGCTTCATGTGGATAACTAATAATTGTCCCTGTGAGCTTTGCTGATTCCTTTTGTGTCCAAAAGTGGTCAGAAAAGCTTATCTTCCCTTTCATCACACTCAACAGGTGCCCTCCTGTTCCCTACTTCCCTGTGCCCTCTGCAGTTCAGAATCTGCCATCTGGAAAACCCCCATAATCACCGCCTCTTCCTTAAGTCCCCCCCACTTTTGGCTTTAACTGAAAACGGGCGTGTTCCCAGCAACCTTCGCAAGTGAGGATGGTTTGCATCCCAGCCTCGCACCACTGGGCCTGGGGGGAGGTGAGATCCCCTTGGTACCTCCAGACCACTTCTCCTCTTCTTTGCTGGAAATCCTCAGACTCCTTGAAGCAGTGCCACTGGACCGTACCACCCACTCCCCTTCCTCCGACAGGTATCTGGTTCACCGTCTTTCTCTGTGCCACTCTCTGGAGACTTCCTTCTCATAAACAATCCATCCAGTGCCCTAGCGCCTTGGTTCTCTGACCTCCTTACTTCCCGTAGTCTTCCCCCTCCAACCTTGAGCATCCTGGTTCCAAACCATTTCATTTCCATGTTTTCTCAGCAAACTCCCTCTAGTGGCGCTTCCCTAAAGATCCCACCCCACGGAGGCCTCCAAACCGGTGAGGCCACGGCTTTCTTCAACATCCGCTGCTTCTCTCCTGCCCTTGTCTGCAATGTCTGGTCCATCAGGTCATGTATAGTTTTCATTTGTATATACCCTCACCTCCCTCCTAGTCCCTCCCTCCCCTACACTTGTCTCAAAAAAATCCCACCTACAGTTAAACCCAACTCTCCAAGTCTGTATGTGATGGTTAATTTTATGGGTCAACTTAACTGGGTCACAGGATGCCCAGATAGCTGCTTTAACATTGTTTCTGGGGGGTTCTGGAAAAGCTGAGCATTTGGATTGGTGTGCTGAGTAAAGGAGATGCCCTGCTCAACATGGGTGGGTGTCACCCAATCCAGTGAGGGCCTGAATAAACAAAAGCACAGAGCAGAGGGAGATGGGCCCCTCACCCTCTGCTGGACTGCTCCCGCTGGGTCACTGACCTCCTAGCGCCCTCGGAGCTCGTGGTTCTCAGGCCTCTGAGCTGCACCACTGGCTTTCCGGGGTCTCCAGCTTGCAGACAGCAGCTTCTGGGCATCTCAGCCTCCATCGTCATGTGAGCCAATGCCTTATAATAAATCTCTTTCTGGATATATATCTAGAAACATATATACATATACATTAATATATCCTATTGGTTCTATTTCTCTGAGGAACCCTGACTGACACTGTATTTGAGCAGCTGAATATTGCTGGAGAGACACGCAGCTTCCTGACCGACTCTCACTTTAGGTTCACGACCACTGTCTTCAGAAGCCAGCGGCCCCTCCGCGTTCGTCCTCCCACCTTCCCTAGTGAATTCAGTCCCCCGTAGTATCCTGTGGCCAAGGCCGATGTCTCAAAACTCTTCTCTTTTTAAACTTTCTACGGCCATCCTTCCTATCCTTCGTTTCTTATTTCATTGTCAAAACCCAGGGACAGACAGAGACCACTGGCATCTCGTTGCTATCACATTTTCTGACTTACCCCATATATTCCCGGGCTTCCATGTCACACAGATGCTGGCTTTCTCTCCCCTGAGCGTAACGTCTTTGTATTTGATCTCCCACTTGGTGTCTCCACTTGGCTGTGTGTTAGGCATGTGAAGTAACGCACGTCCAAAAGAGAATGCTGGATTTTCTCTCCCCAGGCTCCCTATCTCGTTCAGCTGTTAGGCAACATCCTTGCGTCCTCTGTGCCCCTGACACTCCACACTGAGTCCTCTAGCAAGTCCTGCTGGCTCCACCTCCCAATGTATTCCAAATCCAACCGTTCTCAGCACTGCCTCCACCACCATCCTCTTTTTGTGACTGCTGCATCTCCTTGCTGCCTTGCTGTCTCCTCGTCAGGGTCCAGAGATGAAAACTGGATCAAGTTACTTCCTGCACAAAACCTTTTATTGGTTTCTCATCATCATTGAGAATAAAATCAGAACTCCTTGCCCTGCATCATCGGTCCCCAACATTTTTGGCACCAGGGACCGGTTTCATGGAAGACAATTTTTGCATGGGGAATGAGCGGGGAGGAGGAGGTGGAGCTCAGGCTGTGACCTGAGTGATGGGGAGCGGCTGTAAATACAGATGAAGCTTTGCCCACTCACCCTCTGCTCACCTTCTGCTGTGCAGCCCTCTTCCTAACAGGCCATGGACGGGTACCACTCTACGGCCTGGGAGTTGAGACTGCAGCCCTGCGTGACTGTCTGCTCTTGCTCCTCCACCAGCCCTGGCCTGCTCTGTGCTCCTTATTTTCTCCTTGTTGTTTCTTGAGCCCTTCAAACTAGTTCACATGTCTGCCTGGGTTACTTTATTAAGTCTCTGCTCAGAAGTCACTTCCCTGACCACTCCGTCTATTAAAGCCCCTCTTGCAATGTAATTCTCTTTTTGCTCTATTCTATTTTCCTTCATTGCCTTTAACATGTGTTCAATAGTCATGTTAATGAATGAATTCCATGTGTTGTCCCCTCCCTCATTGACCCTGGGCTTAGCCGTGTGACTTGCTTTCGCCATTGGGACATTAAAAAACGTGGCCCAAGCAGAGGTCTGATGCATGCGTGATGTCAGGGCTTGTCTTCAGGGCACCCCGGCTGCCTCGTGAGGAAGGCTGAGCTAGGGGAGGCCACGTGGAGGTAACTGTGCACGTCAGCCAACAGCCCAGCCCCAGCTTGATGCGTGGGCGAAGCCATCCAGCACCTGCCAGTTGGTGACAAATGCGTCAACAAAGGCAGCAGCACCACATGGACCCACTAAGATCTCTAAGTTTGGCTCATTAGAAAAACACATCTCCTGAGCATCCATCCCAAGTGACCACTGGACATGGCCAACTGAAACTCAACATCTTCTAAACTGATGTTCTTTTTGTGCCCCCAATTTATCTTTTCTCCTCTATTTCATATCTTAGTAATGGCACCAAAATATAACCAATCTTTTAAAGAAGCAGATTATTTTCCATGATGTGAGTGGGTCTCATCTAACCAAGTGAAGACATTAAGAGAAAAGGAATGAACTCCCTGAGGAAAAAGGAATTCTGTCTTCAGACTTCCTTTGAACTCAAGACCACGGCATCAACTCCCGCTGGAATTTCCAGCCTGCCAGCTACGCCACAGGTTTTAGACTTGCCCACACTCACAAGTGAGTAAGCCGATTCCTTAAAATGTTACTCTCTCTCTCTCTGTCCACACACCCACACCCACACCCACCCCACTGGTTCTGTCTCTCTGGAGAACCCTAACACAGGCTGTCTTGGACAACCCCTCTCTCTCTCACTTCCCAGCATCCATTCCATGACCACGCCCTGTTGTCACAATCTGCCAACTGTCTCCTGCATCCACCCTTTCTGTCTCCACTTCCTCTGTTTTGGTTTAGGTGCTCAGTGTCTCTCACTGGGACTGTCACAAACGTCTATTAACCAGTCTCGCCCCCTCATCTCCTCCCAAACTACCTGCCGTTGCACCACCAGACTTACCATTCCAAGGTAAGTGTCTGACCGTGTCCCTTACCTCCAAAGTGTCCCCTTGCTTCCCATCTCCTACAAGATACAGCTCAAACTCCTCCGGATGCCATGAAAGCTTTTGATTAAGTAGCCCATGTTAAATTCCCAGCTCCATCTCTCTTACTCCCCCTACAAGTCTCCTGCCTTCCAGCCCTATTTAACTTGTTGTCGATCCCCAGATATGTCAAGCTCATTCTACACCTTCGTGCTTTGGCACGTGCTATTCCACCTGCTTAGAATCCCTATCGGTTTGTCTGGAAAACCTTCTGACCTTCAGGTCAGGCCCTGGCTCAGAGGTTCCCTTTGTTCTGAAGCTGTCCCTGGGGGCTTGGTCATAATTTTTAGAACATGGTAAAGATGTTTTCATAAACCTTACATAATACATTGAAATTAATGTATTTGTCTGTATCTCCCAAAAGACAAGGGACTCTTTGATGGTCCCTGTATCTTATTCATAATTGGATCCCTGGTCCTAGTGTTTTGTTTAGCTCATACCAGCCACTAAAAAATGGTTGTTGAGTCATTTTTTTATGGGTTGGATTTTATATCCCTGAAGGCAGAGACCATATTGTTGTTCATCTCTGTATTAATGTCACTCCTCTCATAGGTTCTTGGTCATAGTTGAAGCTCAATATAAGAAGTTTAAATTTAAAAGATAAGCTTCAGTTCTCTGGAGAAAAGAAAAATATTTCATTTCCTGTTGCTACCAGACATGTCAGTCACCATTGGATTCCCTGCTGGGTGGTGTCACAATGATTTTAAGTCAAGCAAGAGTTCATGGAAAGGAGAAATCACTGTCGTTGAGAGTCACAATCGTGGTGAAGAGGAAATAGAAGGAAACTGTCTTTTAAAAAAATTTATGAGAACTATCTCTATTTCCTATTCTCTCATGTTGTCTCTGAAAAACATTTTTTTTAGTTGTGTTTCAAAAATTTTCAAACCCACAGAAAAGTTGAAAGAACAGTACAATGAACACCTGGATACCCCTCCCATAGATAGATTCATCAACATCTTGCCGCAGCTACTTCCTCTCTCTCTCTCTCCCCCCGCCCCCCACACTTCCCTTTTGCTGAAAGCAGGTGGCTGTCGGCTTGGCATTTCACCCCTAAATGTTGCTTCTTGCATTACTCAGAACTAGGACATTCTCTTACATCACCGTAACACCATTATCTCACCTAAGAAAATCATTTTGCTGTAAATTCAACAAAATCATCTAACGTACGATCTGGACTCAAAGTTCCCTAATTATCCTCCAAAATGTCCTTGCTAGTTACTTTTTGACCCAGAATCCAATCAAAGTTCACACCTAGATTTGGCTGTTCTGTGTCTTTCTTCTCCCCATACTCTGCCTCTGCTTTTGACATCCAACCCTTTGAAGACCCAGGCCAGGTGACCCAGAGTATCTCTGCAGAGTATCCCTGCAGAGTATCCCACAGTCTGGAGTCCTGTGACTGTTCCATCAGGATTTGATTTGGGTCAAATGTTTCCAGCAAGTTTTGTTATGTGGTGTCCCTCCCGTGGCATCAGATCAGGGGCTCATAGGGTCAGATTGCCCTGCTACTGGCCATGCCAAGTGTAATGGGATGCAGATAGGGTGAGAGGGACAAATCTCTTCAACACAAAGGCATGCTTATGCTTCGTTAATCAGTAACCTGTGAGGTTGGGTAAACAGCCTTTCCCTCTGCGCTCGCTCGTTTTTCCCAGGGGGTCATGTCATTCATTGGTGATCATTGCCTGTATCAATTGTTTATTACATTGAGAGTTACAAAATAGTGCTTTCCTAAATCTAAAATTTAGTCTACACACACTAGCTTATAATCTTTTATAAAGCAGAGCTTGTTCTTTCTCTCTCTGTTTCGAGAAGCACTATGGAGTCATGAATTTTTTTTTTTAACTCAGTGCATTAGAGTCCTTTACCAGGATTATTATTTTTGATCCTTGAAGTTTCTCAGATTTGGTCAGTGGGATTCCTTTCAAGCTGGCTTCTGTGTCCTTTTGATATGGACTATTAAATAGTCTGTGAACATATCTTTGCTTTCTGGCACACAAGATGTTCCTAACTCAGACCTAGTATCAGCCAATTCTCTAAGGATCCCTGGTTCCTTTTGACAGGCAATAGTATTCAGAAAGCAAAATCTGGTCCCTAAGTGAGCTTATTGCTAAGGGGTATCATTCATTCTAAGCCTTTTCAGTGGACAGAGCTAGAATATCAGATCATGATCTTCTACTTAATGATAGCTTCAATTCAAATCCTACACAACAGGTGTCTCCATCCCTCACCCACATTCCACGTTCTAGCTCCCTTCCCTGAAAACTCTCATTAGTTCCAAAAGCAAGAGGTAAACACGACACTCAGTGATCTGGACTTGGGACTTCTCTGTGGAGGCTGGGCCTCTCCCCTGGCGTGGCGGCAGAGGGAGGCAGAAAGAAGATTGTACCCCAGGTAGCTGGATGCCAGGGCCTTCTTGCGGTAAGCAAACTTTTATACAGAAAGGAAAGGGAGGACCTCTCAGAAGGATGAAAATTGTCCAATTAGATGTTATAAAAACATGCACCTGTGACCCAGTTCTTAAGAAACCTACCTGTAAATTTCTCATATAAAATAAACTTTTGAAGATTTTCTACTGAGGAATAAATTAAGGACAAAGTTGCTTTGTTAGTTTTGTCCATGCAAATGACGTGTTTCCAACAAAAAGCTACTTTGGCCCGCTACCCTTGGAGAAAGGTCCCCTTTAGCTATTTCCTCTGAACAGAGTTCTCTGTAGAGTGCTGTGGTTAAACCACCCCTGCGAGTGAGACAGCCAATTTTCTCCTTCTGACTTTGTATACTGCAGAGAATTTTTTTTTTTTTTTTTTTGAAATTCAATTACACTAACTTTGGTGTCAGTTGCAACAATTTTTCCACGTGGTGCAGATCTTCTCAAAGATACCGGGCAATCCTGACAAAATGGCTGGGTGTAGAATCCAGATTCCCACAGAGATGTCCTCTCCCTGGGTCTAAGCTGCAATGATTTCAAGTAATTCCCACAGCAGTCTTGCGATTAGATATTATTCCCATTTTGAAAAATGAGGAAAGCATCAGCGAGTCTGTGTTGTAACATACAATCACAGAGCTACTATTTTTTTTGTTGGATCTAAGATGTTTACGATTTTAAGGCACACTCCATTCCCAGGTACATTAAAATGTAGGAAAAAAATCAGCGAAACACAGTGGTTAGTGGTGGGCCTAGGATCAAATTCAGATGTTCATGGTTAAGAAATCCACTGTTTCCATTCCATCCAGGGTTTATGGAAGAGGAACGAGCAGAGCTGTCGAGAGGAAAGCTGGGGTTGGAGGAGGCTGAGAAGACAGGAAACATTTACAGCGTGGGCAACAGTGTGGATGTGAAAATCTGCTTGGAGGGTAGACTCTGTGAATAGCTAATCTGGCGATAGCGAAGTGTTCAGATTAGGGAGCAGGGAGAGATGCGGCCTTTAGAAAGAGATTGTCCAGACAAACAAGGGCTTTAGAAGGTGGCTGGTGATTATTTAGGTTTAGCAGTTCTAGGAAACTGGGCATCACTGTAAGCACGGTGGGTGGCTGTTCTACGTGGAAAGTGGTGTTTTAGAGAAGTGTACCTGTGCATTCGAAGAGGAGATTAGAGGCTGCTGAAGTTAAGACGGGCACCAAGCACTGAAATTGAAATTGAAATTGAAATTGGAGCAGTCTCAGGGCTGCTCACACAGGGATGGCAGCCCTGAGACTGGAGGGTGAGGGCTGGGTAGGGGTGGGGACTCTGAAGAGGGGGAAGTCTCAGGGACTGTTGACAGCCTGAAGATAGACAGGGAGCCCATGCGATTTATCATCCAAACCAGACACCTCTGAGAAAGTGAAGTGCTATTAATAACCGTGCCAGACAGCAGGCATTGACCAGGACGGTCTGGGGCTAACCTGACATGGTTGGTTACTCCAGATGGCACCAGAATCCAATCTTCTCCAATATATCTTGCCTTGTGGACTTCGGGCTACTCATAGAACAGCTTTAAATGCTATCTCTTGTGCAAGGGCAGTCTCTCTGTGATTGTCCCCTGTCCCCCCTAACAGAGGTTGTGGGAAATCACGTAGCCTTTCATAGTATGAGCTTTACTGGGGAAACTTACAAGCCAAGGTCAGGCAGAAGGCATGTGATACTCCTCTTCACCACACAGAGAGGAGTGTGCCAGGGCCGGGGTGTTCTCTGGGACCCACTGGAGTGGACGTGCCTGGGGAAGGACCCCGTCCCCTGCAACTCTCTGTCACCTCCCTTTTTTACAGGACAAGTGTGAGAACAACCTTATCAATGGGAGACTAGTCTATAGTATATTAGATTCCAGCAGTTTGTGGAGTTGTCTGGGAAATCCAGCTGCCCAGTACCCAGGGAATTTTATTACCCAATCAAACTGGGGTCCACTCGCCCTGCACAGTAAATCCAGACACTGATGCCGAGATTTGCAGTGGGAGAAAAGGGCATTTATTGCGTGGTGCCAAGAAAGGAGAATGGGAAGCTAATGTTTAAGATGTACATTCCCCAATGGCTTATAAACAAGGGTTTTTCAAAGCAGGGCACCTTTCAGGGATACATTCTATCTATGTAAGTTGCAGGCAAAATCGTAAACCAATACGTGGAGGTTATACATTGGTGTGGCCCATGGGTATCGCTCTCTCAAGTCCACACAGGAAGGAATTTAGAACGAAGAACAGCGGTCAGAGTTAAGTCTCAGTACCCCTTTATCAGAGGTCTGTGTGATAGCATCTTCCATATGGTGAGGGTTTCTGAAAAATAACTCACAACATATGCTATTATCTTTTAGTTTCTATAGGGAACCAAACCACTTTGTGAACTGGCGTGCTTGGGAGACTATTGTTACTGTCTTCTTGGTTATCAGGTTGCTCATTTATTAATACTTTTTAAGGCTAGCTAGGTGCCTAGAATTGCCTTTGAAGGGACTCAAGATTTTTCCTTTATTTCCATGCCTGGGGGGCCTAGCAGGCCCCACATGGAGTCCCTTCTCCATCTCAATTTGAGGGCTCACCCGAAGTTGGTTTTGGAAGGGGAACCATTGAGTCTATGGGACCCTGGGTTTAAGTGCACCCCCTCTCCCTGGAGAAAAAAAAAGGCCTTCATCCCCAGCCAGGACCTTGTCTAGGCAACCCAGAATGAGCTCCCATAGCCATTTTTTGGGTTATTTCTGCTTATGACAGCAAAGTACCTGGTTCAGGGCAGAGGTAGAGGAGCGAGGGTGCAAGTGGGGTAGTGCCATATTATGAAATAATAAGAAGTATCTATTTGGTCATCACCCCCCAGCTCTCAGCACAGAGCTTCTAAAACTCTGGGAATTTCCTGAGTGATAAAGATGAGAGGAGGAATTTTTATTATTCATAATAAGCCCCTTCAACCATTTGACTTTATCCTAATGAGATGACTCCTCCTGGGCCCCTAGATAGCTTCAGGATGTGGGCTCTTGGCCAGAGGAACAAACCATGTGATTAGAAGGTTGGAACTTTCAGCCCCATATCCAGATCTTTGCAGATAAGAGCAGGGTTGGAGATAGAGCTGATCACCCATTCCCAATGATCTAATCAATCGTGCCTATATAATGCAACCTCCATCAAAACCCCTAAACGAAAGGGTACGAGGAGCTTTTGGGTGTGAACAAATGCACCCACGTGCCAGGAAAATGGCACACTCCAACTCCCGAATGGGGACAATAGTTCCTATGTCCCGGACCCTTCAGGACCTTGCTCTATGTACCTCTTTTTCTGGGTGTTCATTTGTATCCTTTATAAAATCCTTTGTAATAAACTGGTAATAGTAAGTAAACTATTTTCTCTGCGTTCTGTGAGCAGTTCTAGCAAATTATTGAACCTGAGGAGGGGGTTGTGGGAATCCCTAATTTATAGCTGATCAGTCAGAAGTATGGCAGGCCCAGGACTTGCGATTGGCGTCTGAAGTGGGGGCTGTCTCGTGTGGCTGAGCCCTTAACCGCAGCGTCGGATGCTATCTGCAGGTAGTTAGTGTCAGAATTGATACCCAGTTGGTGTCCAGGGAATTAGAGAATTGGTTATTGGTTTGGAAAAACCCATATATTTGGTGTCAGAACTGTTGTGCGTAAAAATAGTTCAGAGTGTCAAAGGACAAAATTATAACAGATTTAGTTTAGAGATCTTAATTGGCTTTATTTGCAGCCCTAGAACCAGGTAATGCTTCATTCCATAAAACAGAACGAGTGTTCCAAGGAGCTGAGCAGAGGAGGGTGGCTTTATACCCAGAGAAGGGATGGAGAAAGCAGAAACAAAGAACAAAAGGCAGATTGGTCATTTCAAAGTTACTTTCCTTGTAAGGTGGGAACAGGGAAACACAATAAAAAAGTGATTGGTGAACATTAGGTTACTTCAGGTTACTTTTTGTTGTAAGGATTAAAACAGAGGGAACATTATTATATGCCCAGTGAAACTGGCCTGTTGGAGGAAATTTGGCTGTCTCCTTCCTGGCTTCTCTGTAGGTCGGATAACAACTCAGCTTCAGTTCGGTGATGCGGAACCTCGGCATGTGTGGCTGCATTTTGATCTTGAGTCTGGTCTGTAGGGGCTCAGTGCAGGAGCTCATCCCAGAACAATGGCCTCCTATAATTTTTATTTAACAAGAGGTAGAGAGAAAATATCAATTTTCAATGAATTACTGCAGGCAAATATACTGAACTGCAAACTATTATAAACACAATCCTAATATTTCCTTGATGGTTCAGAAGGCACCTGAGTCTTGCAATGCTTATGGGTCCCCATGAACTCTGGCTGTGCTGCAAACACGGGCTGTGTCATGTATGCATGGCCTAAGAGGACATGTGTGATGCAATCTATGGGGCGTGCAGCCATTATCACAGTCAATCTGGTGACTAAACAGTCACCAGATTTTGTGCCTAATTTCTGATGAACTAAAATTAGTAACAGCTGACACACCAGATGCACCCTTGGAAGGGGTGTTTGTGGGATGTCACTTTCAGAGCTATTCCATTGCATTCCACCAATCTAATTTTAGTGTAGAAAATACCCCTGGAGACTGGAGGCCTGATTTAGAGACCTGGATTTGGAGATAATTATACCACAGTTTTGCTTTGATGGTGGAAGTAATGCCGGAGTTCCTGGGACCTCAGGAGACTGCTGTTTTGATTCTGCCACTTCCTTGGTAAAAACAAACGAACAACAAAAAAGAAATTCACGAACGTCAGGGACTCTCTACTTCCCACAGGATGATGTCTAAACTCCAGTGACTGATATTCAAAATTTTCTTTGATCTGATCTGTTTATCCAAAAGTCTTATCATAGACTCTGCCTCGTGCAGTGGCTGTGAGCTGGCCAGGGCCTCTGAACTCTCCTTGGTCATGCCCTCTGGCACGTTCTGGCACAGGCCATTCCATCTACTTGGATCTGTCTCTTGTTCAGGGCTCCTGTTGGTCTCTGAGCTGCAGATCCCTATATCCAATGACCCAAGTGACATCTCCAAAGATACCCAAAAGCAGATCCATTTTCAAAAATGAAACTCATCAGCTTCCCTCCCAAACTGGCTCCTCCACCTCCCCCATCCTAGTGAATGACAAGGGAAAAGTCCCCAATTGTGTCTCTCCTCTGCAAGGCTCTGTTTAACCCTTTGTCCAGAAATACCTTTCTAAAATAAGGCTCCACACTTCCGCCTCCTGCTGCAAGCCCATCCATGGCTCCGGCTGCTCTCAGGACAAAGCAGAAACTCCTGGCATCACACAGGAGGAGGCCCATTGTGCCCTGGCTCTGCTCAAACAGCCCTGTCCTCTAGCTGGGAGCTCCTCAAGTTTTCCTCCAAAGGCAAGTTTTCCTCCTGCCCCCAGGCCGTGCACATCACTCTCCCCATTCTCTTCACCTGGCGCCTTCTCTGTGTTCTTTATCCCTTGTCTACACCCTAAGTACCATAAGGCAAATAAGTGGTCCTGTTCATCTTACCAGAAGCCCACACTCAGCCTTTCATGAATGTTTAATGACCAGGGAATGAAGAAATGAAATAATGAATGAATGATTCAAAAGTGCAATGAGGCAAAACCAGGATCACAAAAGGGGCGGGGGGTAGGGTGGGGAAGAGGCTGCAGATTGGGACCAGACAGTGTTTGGTCTGCTGGCTCAGGCGAAACTGATGACCTGTTGGGAAGGGGTTAGAAGTTAATGTCCTACAGTCATCTTTGCTGATCATGTGTGGGTTTGTACGTGTACGTGTGGAGAAATAGATAGGTATCTTTTGGGGACATACTCATATTGAAGTGTGACCTTGGTTCTTTTTAAATAATCATTTCTGAAGCCTTAAAAAAAAAAACCTCTTTTGTGTATTAGGGACCAGTACTCAGACTGGGTACCCCAACTGGTGTCCGGGTGGCCACCGTCTTGGTGTGAGCTTATTCCCTTACAGAATGCTTGTCAAACACAGACTGTTCCAGTTTGGATATTTCAGGTTGTAGATGCACAATAGACATTCGACACACACAGAAACAGTGGACTCCTTGTGAGAGCTGGGCTCTGGGCGAGGCCTTGGAAACCAGGTGAGAGGAGGCTGGGACCTGGGAGACGATCTCCCTCTTCACTGGCACTGTGTCACTGCTGTTGTGTGACACTTTTATTCATCTGCGCTGACAGTGAACTGTCTAGGCTTAGTGACAAAAAAATTAGGGAAATTTGGGAATAAGGAGTTAGAATATGGCAAGAAGAGGAGGGTAGAATTGCTTTAATAAAATTATCACACAAGAAAACCCTCTGCAGGGCCGATAAACAATACAACATGTACACCCAGCTCCTTTTGCTCAAGGGATCATGGACTTAGTGTAGGATTCAAACATGAAACGTTTAGGGAAAAAGTAATAATACTGGGGCATTTCGCCCTCATTCTAAGGCTTAGCTTGATTTTGCCCTAGGAGACCTCCTGAAGTGGGAATTAATTATTCATTATTTTTCTCTCCTGTTACAAGCTTTCTACATACACTTAGAAGAGATGGTGAGTGGCCTCTTTTAGGGAGTTTGTATGTGTATTTGGACTTTCTTTCCTGGTGCTGTGCTATTTTCTAAACTGCCCCTTGGATTCACTGGCTATGACTGTTTTTACACTCTGTTTTTTTCTCAGACACACTCCCAGTTTCCTTGTTTTTCTCAGATATATACTGTCAAATCGTCTAGCTCATTAGTGTTAATCACTCTGTTCCCAATAGACAGCAATAAAAAATTCAGAAGAGAATCTTAAACAGTATGGTTGCCAGCAGCAGTTCAGGAACATAGCATGTTCTTGAAACTAGGAGGCAAGGTTTATTGCAACTACTGTTAAGCATTATTTTTCTGTAGTCTTAGCCCTGAATAAATTACTCAAGCACCAAAAAACCATTAGATAAAGAAAAACACACCCAGCAGCACCCGTCTGTGTCTATGCCAGCGTCTACTCTCGTCACATGATTTGTTTGCCAGTAATTATTAGGGGTCAGAGGTGAAATAGACAGATAAGAGCAATTAGTCTGGCCTTTTATGCAAAACAGTTTATGTAGCGTTTTTCTCCATAGTGATTTTAAGAGAGAGAGAAAGAATAGACTTTATAACGCATAGCTGTGCACAGGGAGATTTAGCACTAAACAGAGATACTAAGTGTTGCAAACCACACATAGCAACTGGAGCTTAGCTTTTTTATGTGTCTCCGATGCCAACAGCTTTTACTACTTCAACAGAGCCTGACAACCATAATCAGAATTCAGGGGAGCAGGAGGCATGCGACGAATCTTGCAAACACGTTTCTGGAAACGCATCAACACTAGTCTGAACAACGGGATGCCCGGCCCTCCTCTCCTCTGCATTCTCTTTTCCGCTGTGCCTAGAGACAAATTTTATCCCTGGTTGTTTCAAGTGCCTAGCAAAGGCCAAATCACACAATAAAGGCATCATTTATCTTCCTAAATCTCCTCTGCTAGAACCAAAAGGAAGACCCACACCTGGGAAAAGATACTCTTTCTTTAGTGGATAAATAACCTGAATTGTTTCCATGTTGCTTTTTCACTGACTCCCAGGTAATTTTCCACTGGGTTGTCCCAAGGATACTCCAAAAAAGGTGAGTCAGAAATGCCAGATACACTGCGTGCCTTTAGGTTAAAAACCAAACCTCCTGTCACCAGTGGACCATTCAAGGCCTTGGTGAGTGTATCTTGCATAAGGAACTCCATGCCTCCTCTCACGCCCAGCTGCCAATCCCCCTGCACGTCCCATACCATTCCATTTGGAATAGATGCCGTCTATCCCAAGATGCCTCCTGAAACCTCATCCCTCCACTCCTTCCCTAATTTTGGACTCACAGTTGAAGTAAGGAATCTTTTAGCACTTATCTGTGATTCCCATCACAGCATTTATCACAGTAGTTATTGGCTCCTCCTAGGACTGTGGACTTCCTGTGGGCGCTAAGCCATATCCACAGAGCTTAGCAATGCGTTGCGTACATAGTAGGTGCTTGATAAACCTTTGAGTGACTGCTGGGAATATAATCCCTTGGGGTTCAGTAGACATACAGTTAAGCATACACACCGCAATGACTGTACAGATCAATGCATTTTTACATATGTATACACAGAGGTTTATTACGGCCACCCAGAGGAGCATTACAGACCATGTCCCCAGAGGCTCCCTTGATGCAGGGATCTTTAAGTGCCCTGGGAATGAGCCCATCCCCCCGGTGTAGATAGGCTGGTTGCCAGTAACAGGCTATGACATGCCCTGATTCATCCAAGGATATAACGTTCAGGATCGGGGAGGGGCATTTTAGTCTAGAGAAGAAGATGGGATTAAAGAAGATAAAAATTAAAGCATGCAAATTGTAAAAAGTAAGCATAAACAGTCACCTCTTTCCCCCTCTCCCCACACTCACGCAGAAGCAGGGCCAGAGAGACCCGGCATGGGAGACCCCAGGATCCCCTGTCACCCACCATTGCCCAGGCGCCTGCGTGAGACACGGAGACCGGGGACACTCTGAGGCAGCCGCCGTCAAAGCTTGCCGGACCTCGTTCCACACGTGCAGAGGTGCAGCCTCCGCAAGGGTCTTGCTTCCCAGCTCCCCGCTCACCTGTCCCTTGCACAAACGGACGACATGCACTTCTGAGCCACATCCCTTAGCCACAGGCAAACCGAGAGTCAGAGAGAGGAAGCGCCTTCCCCATCGCTGCGGCCTGGCCTTTGCTCACGTGGGAAACGAGAGGGCCAGACACTCCTTAATTGACCCCAAATGGTTTTTCTTCCTTTCTCAATTCAATATTTATATCAGCACGTTATTCCCAGGGTGCCAAAGACCTCTGCTAGGGTCGTGCCGCTGTCCCTGCAAGGGCATGGGTCGGTGAGGGGCGTCCCCTGGAGCTGAAATCCGCTGCCAGGGGGAAGGGGAGCCCGGATAACGCCCTCCGGGCTGCGGGATGGGCCAGCGATGGCCCCGGCTTGAGAAAATGAAAATGTCCAATTTATTTCGCCGGTAACCCCGACCCCCTTTTAGATAAGTAGCCGGCCAGCGGTCCTCCACTTCGCCCTGCCCCGCTGTTGCGAGCAAAAGGGGGGTCATTTTCCTTGGGTCCCTGGCAAGGCCATCGAGGGGCCCGAGCTCCGCGGGGACGCCGCCCTGCTCGCACCCACTGCGCGCGGGATGCAGCCCAGCCCCTCGGCGCCCCGCCCCGCCCCTGCGCGGACTTGGCCGCACCCACTTCCCCCGGGCGGCGCCCCCTCCGCGGCCGGGCTGACGTCACAAGGCACCCAGCCGCCTGCGCCCCGCGGTGCGCGCCCCGCGCCCGGACCCGCCGCCGCCCGCCGCCCGCCGCCTTCGGCGCCGCCACCTAGGCGCGCCCGCGCGCGTCCCCGTCTCCGTCCCCGCCTGGAAGCACCGCTGAAGATGGCGAGCCCAGAGTCCCGGGAGCACGCCGAGGAAGGATGCCCGGCTCCGGCCGCCGGGGAGCAGGCGCCGCCGCCCTGGGCTCCCCGGGAGAAGAAGGAGGAGGAGGAAGCGCAGGGGGAGGGGGCGGCGGCTGTGGCCGGCCCGGGGCCGCAGGTGGAGGAGGCCGCGGGCCGGGTGGCCGCCGCGGTGACTTGGCTGCTCGGGGAGCCGGTGCTGTGGCTGGGCTGCCGCGCCGACGAGCTCCTGAGCTGGAAGAGGCCGCTGCGCAGCCTGCTCGCCTTCGTCGGTGCCAACCTGCTGTTCTGGTGAGAGATCGGGCTGGGTGGGGGCGTCCAGGAGGGCAGGTGACCTTGGGGCGCCCGGGGGGGGGGGCCCAGGTATGGGGTGGTGCACGCTGGACACTGCGGAGGAAGAAGTGCCAGCCCTGCCCCACTGTCTCGGCCACCTGTCTCAAACAGGTAGACACTCGCTTCAACTTTCCTCCAGAAGCCCTTCCCTGTAAACAGTTGTCATCCCCCGTGTGTGTATCCAGCCTCAGATGGGAGGCGGTGGGCTGACCCGCGGGCACCTATACCTACAGGTGTTCCCAGCGTGCATGAAAACTTCGGCCCCAGCTTTCTAAAACTCTCAGGTCTTGACCTGCGCGCCCAAGCAAGCCGGAGCAAACGTGCTTGACCTTGTATTCGGTCTTGCACCCCCAGCAGGCATATCTAGACCGGCTTAGATGCACGAGACTGCGCCGCCTTCACCAGCCACCTGAGATAGGCACTGAATGATGTTTTTCCTTCCCCTGGAGGGTTGGGTTTACTGTCTTTGCTCCCTCATGAGAAGACAGGAGCCAAACAAACAGGTGGATTGTGCACAGCACCCCGCCTCCCCGGGGTGCAGTGTGGAAAACAGTCATATTTTTAGGTGAAGTAAGGGAAGAACACACGGGAATGCTCTCTTAATAGTCCTTGATCAACAGGTCTGTCTCTCCAAAAAGTGCTCTTCAGTGATAAGGACAGGGAAATGTCTGGCTCCTTCACTGAAGGACGTGCCCTGTCTGTTGCCAGTCTGACTGAGGACGGAGAAAAACCTTCTTGGTTTGCTAAGGGCCCTCATGCCAAACATGACCCACGCTTATCCTCTGCACGATAAGCAGAGCTTCAGGAACAGATACCTTGTTACAGGATGTAGAGTTCTTAAAGTTGAGAAATAAATAAATGCAGAAAAGAGACACAGCCTGTCACTTTCTAGGTTAACTTGAGCAATGTGAATATTTTTCTGCAAATCTGTGCCAGTTCTGATTTTCTCTTAAAATGAGCTGTATCTTGTTGGGGTCCCTGCATGTGAATTAATTTTACTTTGGGTCTCTTAGCTACCTGTGTTTCTAGAATTTATTCCACAGTCTATCTTGTTAGGAAGTTGTGTGAGCACTTAAATGAGGAGGACACATTGTATTATGCTAGATTGGGCGACTGTCCAGTCGTTTGAGGGCTGTTGTCGCACTCATTTCTTCATGGGTGTGTTTCACTCATTTTTTTAATGAGCGACATGTTTTTAAAATTTTATTTCTTAATTTAAATTTTTGTTTATTTTATTTATTTATTTATTTATTTAGAGACAGGGTCTCGCTTTGTTGTCCGGGCTAGAGTGAGTGCCATGGCATCAACCTAGCTCACAGCAACCTCAAACTCCTGGGCTCAAGCAGTCCTTTTGCCTCAGCCTCCCAAGTAGCTGGGACTACAGGCATGCGCCACCATGCCCGGCTGATTGTTTCTATATATTTTTTAGTTGGCCAATTAATTTCTTTCTATTTTTAGTAGAGACGGGTCTCGCTCTTGCTCGTGCTGGTTTCGAACTCCTGACCTTGAGCGATCCTCCCACCTCGGCCTCCCAGAGTGCTAGAATTACAGGCGTGAGCCACCGCGCCCGGCCAGTTTTTGTTTATTTTTAAAAGTAACTAATACAGTCTCACAGTTCAAAAGTTGAAAGGTACCACAGTGTAAACATTTTGAAAATCTCTTTCTTATGTCTGTCTTTGGCCACCCAGTTTCCTCACAGAGGCAACCAGTGTTCCTAGTTTCCTGTGTATCTTTCCAGATAGTGCATACTTCAGCAAACACATATCTTATGCAAATTGTGGAATACCATATGGGCTGTTCCTCTTCTTAGTATTATGATCACTTCTTGGTTCTTTTTCAGCTGCATAGAATTGTGTTGTAAGGATGTCTCAAATTACTTAACCTGTCTCCTACTGAGGCACTGATGTTGTTTCCAAGGTTTTGCTGTTTCAACGTTATAGCTGATGGCCCTGTACATGCGTTATTTTTCATATATGCAAGTATTTTTGTAAGATAAATTCCCAAAGTGGAATTGCTAGGCCAGAGGGGATGTGCATTTGTAAATTTGATGGATATCACCATATTGTATGTACTTCCTTAGGGTTCTACCAATTTATACTCCCACCAGCAATGTGTGTGACTGCCTGTTTCGGTACACCCTTGCCAAAATTATTTTATGAAACTTTTTGATCTTGCAAATCTGATAGGTGAAAAAGAATGATTTTAATTTGCATTTCTCTAAGATTGTGCGTTTTTTCTTATGTTCAAGAGCCACTATAGTTATCTTTTTTCTGCATTGTTTGTTTATATTAAATAACCTTTGTCTATTTTTTCAATTGGGCCATTGGTCTTTTCCTTATTGATTTGTAGGAATTCTTTGTATATTAAAGACTTTAGCCTAATTTCTGTAATATGAGTTGCAAACGTTTTTCTATATATTCTTTAATAACACCTATTGAAAATAATGTTTTTGCATAAAATAATTAAAAGGCATATTTGGTATTATTCAGGAGTGATGTCTTCCATCCATTTTATTTATGACTATGATGGAGAGGTGAACAATGGCCAGGCATTCAACCTTTTATACTTACAGCCTTTTCCTTATCTGTTTTGTTTCTTCTCCTGTTTGTAGTATCTGCATTCCATGCATGTATTTTCTTTGACAAAGATAATAGTCCTGCTCTTTAAATTTTGAAATATTTGCTGTTGCTTTTGTGTTATAATCCATTGGGAATGACCCATTTATTAATTTCATTAAAATTTTGGAGTTTTTTCCCTTTATGTGTTACTTTGGGGTCAAAATGCTTTTCAAGGACATTGAATTTTCTTAAACAGTGTATTTCTTCTCAAATGATCTTAAATTATGTGATGCTCTAACATTCTGTGTCCTAGAAACTTTAAAGCACTGTGTTTTCTGTGA
Organism: Lepilemur ruficaudatus; assembly: GCA_963574885.1. Lineage (NCBI taxonomy): Eukaryota > Metazoa > Chordata > Mammalia > Primates > Lepilemuridae > Lepilemur > Lepilemur ruficaudatus. The sequence goes on from CAUYRT010069543.1 coordinate 80,859, forward strand.
GAAAAACAAACAATCAATATTAGAAATATGGGAAACCCATATCTGTATTAAGCAGTAGTGATGCTGTTTTCACTTTAATTGGTGTGATTTCATTTTTATGGAAATAAATTTTTTAAACATATATTTTTGAATGATTTAACACCAGGTACTAGCAGTAGCTTTCAGGATTTTGAGTTCAACTCAAAAGCTTCAACATTTATCACTTGCCTATTATCTGCAAGATTTCACTGCTGTCCACTGAAAGGGCGACAATTGAGACATGACCATCACAAATGGGTATAACTCAAGGTTGCATGAAGCAAGTGTGGTGGAGGAGTCAGGAAGGGAGAATTTGTTTTGATATGGTTTTGGGGGACAGTGGCATTGCAGATGGAAGAGACTGCAGGGATCTCCATAAGGAGATCGTACTTGAAGTAGACTTCGATGTACAGGAATGATTTGGATATATCAAAGCATTCCAGCCCTAAAAATTAAATGAACCAAATAGCATTGTGAAGGTATTTTACCTACAACGTAATAAACAGACGCAATGGCAGGATGGATTGGTAAAGAAAAATAGTGGAGTTGACGAGGTGGTTTGGGGACACGTTGGGAGCAGTAGGTGCCCAAATGCTCTGTTGCATGTTTCGATTTGTATTTTATGTGGGCAACAGAGACCAGAAAATGCCTTGCAGAGGTTTCCATAATATTTTAACAGATAAGTAAATTGTGGTTTATTTATTCCTACCATAGGGTGGGTAATATATAACAGTGAAAATAAACTATAGCTTTGGCAACAACATGGGTGAATTTTACAAATATAATTTTCAACAAAGAAGCACAAAATAATATATCCAGAATGATTCGATTGAAAAAACACTTTAAAATGTGCAAAACTAAACAGTATTGATTAGGGGTGTACACATAGGAGATAAAACTACAAAGAAATTAAAAGGTATTCTTGAATCGGATATGCACACACACATACATGTGTACATTCCTATGATGTATCTTATGAAAAATGCTAAAAAAGAGGTATTCCCTGAGAGCTCAGAGGAGTTTGATAAAATGCGGACCATTTACAGTACCTGTTTCACAAAGCAGGGTTTCCACAACTGAAAAAGAATGGGCAACAGTCCAATAGTCTTGTGGCTGTGAGGACCACAGATCATATCTCACTCATTTTACCAATGAGGAACATGTTTTTAGACTTTTTCTCGTAATTTAAAATTTTATTTATTTAAAAAAAAATAACTAACACAGCCTTACAGTTTAAAAGTACAAAAGGGTAAACATTCTGAAAATCTCTTTCCCGTGCCTGTCCCTGGCTACCCAATTTCCTCTCAGAGCCACCAATGTTACAGCTGTAATCACAGCCAGAAATAGAATGCACTCAATGAAACAGAAAATGTCGGGTTTATTTTTGTTTTTAAAGAATCAACTTTCTGTGGTTTGCTGTCAATAAAATGCACACATTGTAAGTGTACAGTCAGATGAATATGCCTATGTAACCACAGTGGCAATCAGCATCCAGATATTCCATCACCCCAAAGGGTTTTTTTGCATTCCTTTCCTATCCGTATCAAAGCCTGGGGACGGATCCTTTTCTATCACTATAGAGTAGATTTGTCATTCCTAAAGTTTCGTATGAATGATATCGTGCAGTATAACGTCTTTTGTGTCTGGCTTTGTTTAGACACTGTAAAGTTTTGAGATTCATCCCTGCTGGGTATACCAGTTATTTGTTCCTTTTTGTTGCTGAGTAGTGTGCCACTAAAGCGACATTCCAGAATTTGTTTATCCACTTGCTAGCTGATGTTCATTTGGGGAGTTTCCGTGTTTGATTGTTGTGAATAAAGCTATTACAAAAATTCAGGTACAAATCTTTGTGGGAAATGTCTGGTTTTGGTGAGGAAAGGGGTAACCTCTGACCGTGTTTTGTATGGCCACATGTTGGTTGCCTTAGGCAAGTAATACAGCAAAATGCCCATATTCTAGTCTTCTTGCTGGTCAAAATACTGAAATTTAATGGCTTATGATAAAGCTACTTTTTTGGGACATTTGCCTCTGCAGCCTAGAAAGTCACTTGGATGTGATTTGGTTTTTGTTGTTTTTTTTTTTTTTGAGACAGAGTCTCACTGTGTTTCCCGGGCTAGAGTACCATGGCATCGGCCTAGCTCACAGCAACCTCAAACTCCTGGGCTCAAGCAATCCTTCTGCCTCAGCCTCCCAAGTAGCTGGGATACAGGCATGTACCACCATGCCCGGCTAATTTTTTCTATATATTTTAGTTGGCCAATTAATTTCTTTCTATTTTTTTAGTAGAGATGGGGTCTCGCTCTTGCTCAGGCTGGT
>CAUYRT010069546.1:0-25342 GCA_963574885.1 Lepilemur ruficaudatus
CCTCTTGGTTGTGACCATTTTTCAGAATTTCCTTGTTTTTGATGACCTTGACAGTTCTGAGCAGTACTGGTCAAGTATTTTAAAGAATGCCACACACTAATAAACTTATAAAGATATTTAATTTATCCCTAGATTCAGTTAATGCACAAGAAAAGTTTGACTTAAAATAATTCTAGTATATAGGGAAAATTTGGCTTAAAGTAATTCTAGAAAGAAAAAAAATCTTCTGGAGATGGTTCATAATATTAAAATTAAGTCAAATAGACTTGAACAATTGGTCTTTGTTTTTCTAGAGATATAATACTATACAGAGTAACTATGATTAGTAGTTGGAATTTTTGTCGTTTCTGAAACTTGGGATTTAACTTTACAAATTGAATAGGAATTGACATTATTTATATTCCTCTGAGTTCTAATCTTTGTTTTTTTACACATAGACATAAAGTTAAATATTTTCTTGGGTTGCATTTTTTTATCACTTTTTATACACATTTTTATGTGTTGAAGTAAAATACATACTTGACATTTTAAAACTACGCAGTACTCAGCCCATCGTAAAGTAAAAAACCCATGAAGTACTTGATAGAAATGGGTGGATTAGTTATAGATACTAAGATTGGGGAAATAAAGAGAGGAAAGCAAAAAAAGGTGCCCATAAAACACTGAAGGCAAAGAGAAGCAAAGGGAGTGTGTGTGTGTGTGTGTGTGTGTGTGTGTTTTGGGGGCACGGTAAAATTTTGAGGAGGGCTTTTGATTGTGGAGTTCCTGCATTTAACGTTTGGGTCAGGCATAACTTCACTCAGGGGAGACCCCAGCAGATGCATATTTATGTATTTAAAATAGTAACCTTTTTATAGTGTGTCACATTTAGTTCTTCCTGTCATTTGAAAATATATTTATGCTTGTAATATGGAAATATGTATTTTATATTCAATAACTTTTTTTAATAGCCATTACTTTATCACAAAAGGGGTAAGTTTGTTATTCTGGTTTGTGTTTTACATTTTATTTTCTGGAATCGTGTAGATTTATATTTTACATTCTACTTTTGAACCCATTATAATTTACTGATATGGCTGTAGTGACAATAGATCTAAGTTAATTCATTTCCATATACTGAAAAAGTTATTTCATTCTCTACTGTATTACTTGTGGTTTGCAATAAAATAAGTCATTATAACGGTTTGAATCTATAACTGGCCATTTTTAAAAACCTTAATGTTATAAATATGGTATAAATTTTATTACTTAAAAATTTTTAATTGTGGTAAAATATACATAAAGTTTGCCATCCTAACCATTTTCAAGTGCACAATTCAGTATCATTAAATATATTCATGTTGTTGGCTTGGTAATAAATTTTCAAGTCTGGCCTTATTATAATCTCTTAAGAAGCAATTATTTGACATTTTTGCCCCCTTTCAAGTAGGTTTCGCTATCACTCAAAATTTGTCAGGGATATAAATCAGCAATGAGAATCACAGAATGTAAAGCTGGGAAGTATAGTGAGAGCGACTTCATTCAACTTTGTTATTTAAAGGTGTGAAAAGAGGCCAAGAGAACTTGACTCACTTTCCCAGGTCAATATTAGCTCCGGCAGAGGCAGGACTCCAACCCTATTCTATGATGACTAGCTCAAAACATGCAATAATTAAAAAGGACCTGCCCAAAGAGTTCCTGTTACTTTAAATCTTCTTATTTATGGATTTATGCTATCACACTAAAATAATCCCTTTCATTTTGTGGTTTTAAATCTGCTGGTCAAAATTTTGAAAGTGCGTAAGAGTGGAAGTTTGCCACCTACAGGTCAAAAGAAAGAAGACATCTTTAAGTTTTAAGGCAAAAATGTGTTTTAAAACACTTCGTTGGGAGTGTAGCTCTTAGTATATAGCACAGGAAGACTTTTATAAAAGGGATACTGCCTTAATTCTCAGCACTTTTAGTGCAACAAGTTTCCACTATATTATTTTTTCAGTAGTATATGGTGCTATGGTGGCAGAAAAAAATGACAGAATGCTGAACAGTGAATCTGTAATCAGAAAGGCATGAAAATGTTTCTTAGCAACTGAGAACACGATAGCTCTTTTTCTGATGGTATTTCCTCCTCACTGGTAAGAAATATCTGAATTAGCAGTGGAAACCTTGGGACAACTGCATAACCATTTAGAGAAAGTTCATTTAGAATCTTATCTCATAATCATCGTTCTACTAAATTCCAGATGGATTAAATATTTAAATGTGAAGGATAAATAAGATCACAAAAGTACTAAAAAGTCTGTCTAGAGGATTGTAACAAAGTCTTGAAATTGGGAAGACCTTTCTAAACATAACTCGAAAGGAAGAAAATACACATTTTACAACCATTTTTTAATAAAGAAAAATCACATAAATTTTGGGGGCCACATTCAGACCATGACATCTTATAAGTAGGGCAAAATTTCATACGCTGCACAGTCCTTGACAGTCTGGCTGACAAAGCCGTGATCTTCTAGTGTTAAAATAATTAACTGGGAAGCCATTAGACTGAATGGCCCTAGTACCATGGGCTCCTACATAAGGAAACTAAAACCCAAATCAGGGAGAAGGGTTATAGACTAGGAAAATAAAACTTAAGCTTAATCAATCAGAAACTACCAACTAACCTCTAACTGGGGTCTTTACCAATCAGAAACTTCCAATTAACCTCTAACTAAGGACTTTGAGGCTACTGCTCCACTTTAACCAATCAAATACTTTGTCTTGCTTCCCTAATCACATTATAAAAGTTTTCCTCTTGCACTCCTTTGGTGGAGTCCCAGACTGCCTGCTGTTTGGAGCTTCTGGATTCATCAGTCACTATCTGCTCAAATAAACCCTTTAAAATCTTAACGTGTCTAAGTTTATCTTTTAATACTGGAAAAGATGAAGGCCCCAATGGGTGGGGTTCGGAGATACGAGAAGATTCTCTGGGATCCAGTAGTGAATGCTTTCATCCAGTGGTGGGAAAAGGAGAGGGGAGTAGGGGCTTCCACCATCCCACCTGTTAATGAATGTTTAGAAGATAAGCTGTGAGAGGCAGGATTAAAACAAGCACCCAAATGGTGTCTTGGTTGTTGCTCACTCACCTCAGGGTGGGAGGAAGATGTGAACATGACAGTGAGGCAGCATTCCCCAGGGCCCTAGGTGAGAGGAAATTCGGCTGTGGCTAACGAGATAAGGGGTCCTCAATGCTGAAACAAATGGTGTCAGCAATGTAAAGAAATAAAACTTTGACTAGATCGAAAATTTACTGGGGCAGATTTGGGCAGCTAATCAAAACCAAAAGTACAGTCCTGCATCACTTAACAACAGGGATATGCTCTGAAAAATGCATCGTTGTGTGAACATAAAGTGCACTTACACAAGCCCAGATGGCCTACCCTACTACACACCTAGGCTACACGGTGTAGCCTATTGCTCCTAGGCCACACACCTGCACAGCATGTTACTGTACTGAATGCTGAGGTAAATAGTAACATAACAGTATTTGAGTAGCTAAACATAGAAAAGGTACAGTAAAATACAGTGTTATAATTTTATGGGACCACTATTTACATATAGCCCATAGTTGACCAAAATGTCGTTAGTGGTGCATGACTGTAAATGCAAAGCATGGCTTACTGGCATGAAGCTGTTCTCCCCACTAAGCCCAGTATGCCGAGGGACTCTGGGGAAGAGTGACTCAAACTTTTATTGCTGTATAGGTGTCCAAGTTATTTTATCCAGTCCTATGGAAACAATGATACTGGGCACAAGAGCAGCCAAAGCACTAAGGACTTCAGGGCAATAAGGAGCTACAGTGGTGTACGGGGGGCAGAAAGAAAGATCGCTGGAGTCCAGGTGCTCTCCAGATACTGGAAAGTACACAGGAGAGAAGCCAGTGCTGAAGTGAGGAGCCAAAAAATGAAAAAGGCCCCACTGGCTGCCTCCTCGCCCCTTGTCTTTTCTGAGTTCCAAGCCAGAGAGATAACATAATTTCTTGGCAGTTACAGCCCCTGGTGTACAAGTGTTAAAGTTCTCGGTCATGTTTCTAGAGGGGGAAAACTGACTCAAGTCAACTGAGGAGATTGGAGTAAAACTTGCAGTAGAGTGACCCTGTGGGTGGGATCCTATGGGCCAGTTCAATGTATTAGCATCACGATGGATGCTGAGGTGTTTAATCCTTATACTGTAAATGCTCGAAAAGTGCCAGAGAAGAGTCTCCCATTCAGGTCATTGTGGCACATGGAGAAATGAGATAAACTCCCTACCATCTGTTACCAGTGGGCAGGCTGGGATTTAGTGTGAGTGCTTCTATTCTCTGATGCCCAGAGTTTTCACTAGATACAGCTGGCCCTTGAGCAACACGGGTCCACCTATATACAAATTTTTTTCCACTTCTGCCACCCGAGACAGCAAGACTGACCCATCCTCTTGCTCCTCCTTCTCAATCTACTCAATGTGAAGAAGACCAGAATGAAGACCTTTATGATGATCCACTTCCACTTAATAGCAAATATATTTTCTCTTCCTTATGATTTTCTTAATGTAATAATACAGTATATGATACATATAAGAAATGTGTTAATTGTTTATGATAGTGGTAAGGCTTCTGGTTAACAGGCTATTAGTAAAGTTTTGGGGGAGTCAGAAGTTATATGAGTATTTTCAACTGTGCAGGGGGTCAGTGCCCCCAATCCCTGTATTGTTCAAGGGTCAACCGCAGATGATGTTCTGGTGGTTGAAATCAAAAGCCATTTCCAACGGCCCTGACTGTGGTGTCATCATACCTCTATCAGTAGGAATGGCTAGTAATCTGGGGCCCCGTTTGCCAATAAAGTTCCTTGAGACTGTTTGGACAAATTTATAGCATTCAATCCACCTGGCAATGAAACAAACAATGCTGTTTCTTTGGCCCCACCACCAAAAAGGAGAACCAACATCTTATTAAGACTTTATCAGTATTGGAGGCAGTACATGAAACCATGTACAGCTCCCACATGTGAACAGAAACACAAGGACCAGCATGGCCTTGTTTCAATTTGACTGATCATATACTTCTCTTGATGTCTGAGTGGCCTTGGATTATATGACATATAGCAATTGAGTCTACAACTACTTATGTGACTTTATCAAATCTATATAATGGTGATTCAAATCAGGTTTGACATCAAATCTGAACTAGAGTAACCTGGACCCTTTGCGGTTATGTGCTTGTATGTGGGGAAAATGGGCCATGGAAAGTCTCTCCATAGGGTACAGAGTTTACTTTTTGGCCCAGCTATTGCCCCCATAATTATTGGCCTTGACACCACAGATCAGCAAGTCAAAGTTCCCTTGCATGGGTCATAACAAATAATGAATTGGTCTCTGACTACATTCTGGTTGCCTAATAAAAAGACCTACTGATTCCTCCTTGGAACTCATAGCTGATTGAACTTAAGACCTTGGGGGACAGGACTGAGGTCAACACTGCAGATTGACTTCACCCTGCCATTCAGTGTCAACTGATAGTAGCCTTAATTAATTGCTATATAAGACCAACTGAATGGATTTGGTACTGACTAAACAACCTGTCAGATTAATCACAGTAGCTGAGACAGTGGCACAGTCATGTGAAAATTCAAGTTTGGCCGAGAACATACAAGGGTGAGGAGTGGACTGTTGCAAGAGGCGATCCACTGCGGGCTCTGAGTGTCCCTGCATACTTGCTGAAGCATGCCGAGAATGCAGGGACTTGGTTGATCTTTACCTAGTCCATGTTCCAGGCTTGTGTTTACACCAAGCAATTTTTAAATATGAACTTACCCTTGGACAAAGAGCAGGACTGTTTTTGCTTACTATAAAAGCAGTGATTATCCCAAGCTCAGTGTTCCTCTCCTACAACACAATCCACTGTGTGCAGGCTTCCATCGTTGGCCTCTTGTGTTGCTCCTGGGGGACCCAGAGAAATGAGGAACTCAATAAAACCAACACGAAGCTCTGGCTACAGCTTCTGCTGTGAATAATATAAGTCCTTTGTCTCAGACCTAGGTGTCTTGTATATTCTGTAGCACCTCATGAAACAGTAACAGGCTAACTTGTTAGCTTTAAGTAGGGTAAAAATCTCTTAGTTACCCTTCTTAGTAACAGCTAGTATTTGAGGCACCATGATTTGGCTATTAGTAAATTTATCATTACCATGATAAAGTACAAGAAATTATTTTCCAAAGACTCAGCCAACAATACTACAAAAATAAAAAGTCCTCTGATGTCTGTGAATTTATCTGTGTGTGTCCAAGTCCAGTAATAATTTCACTGTCTGTCTGAAGTACTAACAGTACTAAATCCAATGCTCGGCGCCATGCCTCAATCTTTGGTGTAACAATGTCATAAACTCTTGGAATCTGCTCTAGTTTATCTGAAATGCCTGAACTAAAAATTCCACTACTTATTTTACTATATTCATTCAAGATGTACGATGAAGGAGAGCCAGACTCTGTAGCATTTTGTAGATGATGTTGAATGAATGTCCTGGCTTCAAATTCTGATGCGTGATTGGCAGTGTTATATATGAGAGTTGAAAGGTATTTCTGCCATCCATTTGCCAGGAATTTAAGCACAGTTGGTCTGTATATATCCAGAGATGGAGCCAGCCAAGAGGAGGTATTATGAAGCTGCTGTGAAGAAGCATGGTTTCCTTTTTTCAGATATTGCTCCACAAGAATTTGAAGATGACTAAGACACAAAAATTCAACTGCACCACCTCCAAGAAACACCTTTTCCTCTTTGAGAGCATAATACAAACGATAGGCACAACTCCAGAACCTGTCTTCTTTGGCTTGCATCTGTGCAGTGACTGGGGTAGTGAGCACTGCTGTAACCAAATTAATTCCTTCTGTTTTTAACAAGATTGGTATTCTGCCATTCCTATCTACAACATCCAAAGGATTGCTTCTCCAGAAGGTCACACAGACCCCATTGCCCACACAGTCTTCATTCACCTGTGTAATGTAGGCCACCTGTACTGCTCCTGTAGCCTCTGCAAAAGCCTGCATAGCACTGCCATTCACTGACCCAATTACCAACCGCTTATTGTGTATGCATTTTTCGATTAAGTGTTCAGATACATTTCCTTGTACCAGGACAAGGTTGACATTGAACTGGATTAATACCTGTAATACATTATTTGTCCACAGTTCTTCTGAGCTGTCTTCTTGAAGCTTCAGGCTATCTAATACTGTTTTAATATTTGCAGACTTATGAAATCCCAGGTGGCGATAATTCTCCGTGAGGTCACCCTCAATGAGAACTAACCGGACAGGCTGATTCTGCAATTCTTTAATCAGACTAGTAGTAGATACTGATACAACAGTGATATATCCTGGACAAACACAAGAAAAACTTTCAGGTAAACCTGGTAGACAGCAAGTGAAGATCTTTGAAATGTCAAACATAAATGGCATCGTATAGTTTTGTTTCATATATGCGTTCTGATATTGCAGCCGTACTGCTTCTTCTACTAATTTCATGCTGCTGTGATCCCCATGACTCAAGCCTACTGCCAATTCTACCAAATCATTACATCTGTAAGTTTTGGGAGTAGCTGTACCATGTTCAAGAAATCCATCCTGTTTGCTTATCCATTCTTTAGTATCTGTTCTATTAAAATGCCTACTGTGGATTAGTATTGACTTTCTGCAGTGGGTATCTGCAAGCAGACTGTTTTTCGGAGTTTGTGATGTGTTTTTATCTGCTTCAACCTTAGACTGATATTTGAAGAATTGAGGTAATTGAACAGGTCCCCCAGAAAGACTGTGAATGGTCAATGATTGAGAGGCAACATCTTTGAGACCATGCTCTTCCTGTATGAAACCAGTATCTGAAGGGACTTGTAGAAAAGGACACAAACTGACACTACATGTTTCAAGTCCAGAAAATGTGTTGCCCATATGGTCAAATATATTGTGGACAGGTACTTGAAGGGAAACTACTTCTTCACTACAGAAGGTCAAACCTTCTGACATTACTGACACTATTATGGAAATGGGGACACCCAGATGAAGACATTCTTCAACTGCACTGCTCCATGCACCAACAAGGAACAAAAGAGTACTGGTTCCAGTTCTGTATGTGTTGTTTTGTGCTTGAACTGCTTCATTGAGAAGTTGTCCCACTGCACTGGTTAAATCCAAATTTTCAAGAAGCCTTACTGTTGAACTGATTAACACACTTTCATGACATCCTTCATCTACAATAAATTTGGATGATTTTACTGGGCCTAGGAAAGTTCTTCCTGTTTCTGCGAATGATGAAAGTTGTTGAAGTCCTATGTGCCTTCTTTTGTTAATGACCCTGCAAGCCATCACCATGAATCATCAGCTGCAAATAGAATAAAAACTTGGAACTTTATTCAGTGTAATTCATGGTTATACATTCTATATAGACAGAAAAATAAGATATGTCCTTACCTTTGAGGTATATATAATTTCCATTAAATGTGGTCAGTGCAATGATGGAGTATTACAATAATATTAATGATAAAGGTAAGCAGGCGTGGAAGAGAAGCACTCCAACAGGGGAAATGGAGCATGAAGACAACAGCCAATGTTTCCAGAAGCAGGCAATTCCTGGAATGAGTCTTGGAGAATAACTGGAAAGAGTAAGCAAGTTGAAAGAGGTGGTAGTAAATGTACATATATGGGAAAAAACACAGTGTATGGGGGATAAGACAAGTAGTTTGGTTTTATGGGGAAAAATATGTAGCCGGGAATAGTAGGAAGTGGAAAGGAGTTGGATCATAAAGAGCATTATGAGCCATGCTAAGGAGCTTAAACTTGATCCTGTAATGGGAACTACTGAAGTGTTTTAAGTAAGGAACATTAAGAAACAACTTGATATACTGTTTAAAAGCAGATACTCCTGAATGTAGAAGTCTGGGTTTGACATAAGCTCTACTGCTTACTAGCTGTGTAGCCTTCAGCAAGTTATTTACCTACACTGCCCCTCATTGCCACATCTGAAAAGTGGGGATAATAATAGGATATATTTCATAAAGTTATAACAAGAAGTAAGCACAGTGCTTAAAACAGTGCACAATGTTTTACAAGTGCCTGTTTTATAATAATAATGATAATAATAATGCTGTTTTGGATATATTACCACTCTGATAACACTGTAGAGGACTGACTAGATGAGTGCCAGACTGGAAGTACAGAGGCCAGTTAAGAATCTTCTATAGTTATCTAGGTGAGAAATGCGGAAGAGAAACGGAGGGGAAGGGATGAATTTGGCTATTGAATAGATTATTTAAAAAATCAAACAGAACCATTTAAAGGGAGGTTCAAGAGCAATTGGAATTATTCTGCATAATATTTCAGAATTCACATAAAAACCGAATAGAAAGTTACAAGAGAAAGACTTTAGCCCAATAAAAAGAACTCTCAAACAAGGTACTCCCTAATTGAAAAGCGATCTATAATAAAATTACCTGCCATCCCTGTTAAAGTGCTGGAGCTAAGATTATAGATAATGATCTATATTATAATCTTCGCTTCCAACTCTTAAACTTTATGACTCTTTGGATAATATTTTTTTTTAATCACAATCTTTTAAATCTCAAGTTTCAAAAAGCAAACAACTCAGATTTTTGCTTTTCTTCTAATACTGGCCACAGCACTGGTAAGTTTGTTTCTGTAACATCTGAATTCATCCTTGAAGCCAAAGAGCACCACAGTTCAATATTTATACATATATATTTTAAGGTTAATAGCAGGCCACAACACAACTACAGTTTGAGCATCCTAAATCCGAAAATCCAAAATCTGAAACTTTTTTTATTTCAGCATATTATGGGGGTACAAATGTTTAGGTTACATATGTTGCCTTCCCTCCCTTCCCCCTCGGAATCAGAGCTTCAAGTACGTCCATCCCCCAGATGGTGCACATAGCACTCATTTATGTATGTATATACCCATCCCCTCCTCCCTCCTCCCATCTGTCCAATGCCGGATAAATGTTATTCCTATATGTCCACTTAGCTGTTGATCAGTGAAACCAATCTGCTGGTGAGTACATGTGTTGCTTATTTTTCCATTCTTGGGATACTTCACTTAGTAGAATGGGTTCCAGCTCTATCCAGGAAAATACAAGAGGTGCTATATCACCATTGTTTCTTATAGCTGAATAGTATTCCATGGTGTACATATGCCACATTTTATTAATTCACTTGTGTATTGATGGGCACTTGGGTTGTTTTCACATCTTTGCAATTGTGAATTGTGCTGCTATAAACATTCGCGTGCAGATGTCTTTTTTATAGTGTCTTTTGTTCTTTTGGGTACAAAATCTGAAACTTTTTAAGCATTGACATATCCTTTCACTTTGTACTCAAAATCTTGCAAAGCCTCCCCATTTTACTCAGAGTGAAAGTCAAACTCCTTACAACACCCTAATAATTTGCACTCCTCCCTTTACCCTTCCGACTTTATCTCCTACTACTCTAACCCTTGACCACTTTGCTTTGGCCTCCTTTCTATTTCTGGAACATGCAAGGTATGCTCCCTACCTTAGTGTTTTTGTCCTAGTTGTTCCCTTTTTCTGGAATGCTCTTCTCCAAGAAATCTATTACTTCATCACCTTCAAATATTTTCTTAAGTTTCCCCTCTTTCAATAAGGCCTATCCTGAATACCCCCAAAATTCCTCTTTTCTCTCTACACTCTAGATTTTTTTTATCTGCTCTACTTTCTTTTTTCTGTAACACTTATCACCTGATAACATAGTATTAATACATAGTTTACTTATTTATTTATTATTTATAGACGGTCTCTCTCTGTTGGAATGTAATTTCCAGGAGAGCAATATTAGTCACTGAGGTATCCCAAGTACCTAGAATATTGCCCGACACATTGTAGGCACTCAATAAATATTTGGTAAGTGAATGAATGAATGAATGGTTTTCAACGTATTTGTCATCCCAAATTTAAGTACAAAACTGAAACAACAGAAAACAGATGCCACTGTTAGTATTTCTTCAACATTACTGTAAGGCTCAACTACCTTTGGAGTTGCCGTGATTCTCATTTGGCACTCCCCTTGGTTGAGACTCTTTAACTGCTTCCAGAGAGGGTTCTTCCTTTACATGGCTGTCATAATTATCTCTGAAAAAGCACAAACCTAAACAGATTACTCCACTGCCAAAAAAGAGGGGTTTTTTTAGGTGGGATCTCACTATGTTGCCCAGGCTGACCTGGAACTCCTGGGCTCAAGTGATCTTTCTGCCTCAGCCCCCAAGTAGCTGAGACTATACATGTGTGCAGCTGTGTCAGGCTTATTTATTTAAGAAAATAAAGTCTTTACTACTTAGCTTGACATATGTATCTTACAATCTAACCTCAACCTAATTTATAAGACTTATCTTCCACTTTTTGTTATAAACTCCATGATCTTGCTATACTGGAACATAACGATTTATTTTTACTAGCTATACTCTTATTTGAATATCCTACCTTTTCTTCATCTCCATGAATACAATATATCTTTCATAACCCAAGGCAAATGCCATATTTTTGATTCTGCCTTCTCCAATGCCCCAAGGTAGAGTAGTCCCTCCTTTCTGTGTCCCTAAAGCACTTGCTGCACATATCTACCAAAGCTTAGCACCATGTAATAAAAACACTGTATTTATGTTTGAATATCTCCCCCAATAATCTAAGGATTTCCTTGATTTTATGTATCTTTTATACTCTATACCCAATTCCTTTCAAACTCACCTAGTAGTTCACATAGTGCATGACATGTAGAGAGCACTGAATAAACTTGGTAGATTTAAGAGTGCCTATGGGTTTAATATTTTCCCAGATGATTATTATTACTAATGTTCTAAAGTGTAATTAGATTAGTAACAGCTATGTTTCAAGACTAAGTACATCTTCTCAAGATCTGGGAATTGGAATCTGAGTCTATCATTAAAAAACCATTTTATGCTTGACTGTAAATATTTGTTTAAAAAAAATAAAAGTCCATTTAACTAGAAGTAAATATTCCAAATATAAATCATAGAGTAATGTAAAAACAGGCTAACGTACTATTCAGCCTTTTAATTGCCATTAGATCAAACTTGATCCAGGAGATCTCAGGAATTAGGGGTAGGTTGGGTATATACTTGGTCACTATTCACGGGTCTCAGAAATCCCTTTAATATTAGTTTTAAAGATGAAGTGTATAAGCTTGAAACTGATCAAGAGCAACTTTCCATGTGAGATAAATGGACTGAAAAATCAATATATTATAGTTAAGTGACTTAACATTTTACTTATTCATAAAATATCTTGAATTTGCATCAGTTTGCACTGGGGTAACTTTATACAGAAAAATCCCTTCTAACACTAGGATAACCTTACCTATTTTCCAGAAGCCTAACGAGATTTTTATCAATGATTATAATGTTTGCCTAATATAATATGAACAAAACAGGCCGATAGCTTTGGAAAATGTGCCATGTTTCTACTTACTAAGCATGAAAAGTGATTTGGGAGACTGCTTCAAGAATGCACTTAGCCCATTTTTTCTTGTCCTACCTTCATGGAGGAAAAAGACTAGATAAACGTTAGTATTCTTCCTGAATTCACTGTTGAAAAATCCAGTATGATTTTTAGAAAATATTTAGAGAAAGCACTGCAGGAGGCATTAAAGCGGTCCAGTTGCCTGAGCAATTAAACGTTAGAAGTTTTAAGACACTATTATCTCTACATTCCTACCAGGAAGTCAGTGGTCCACCCTACCTCAGTCCTTCTTCCGCCCTTTCAGCTGATCCCTGGTCAGGTTCAGAGTGGGCAGAACCAGCAAGTCCGGCCCTCTGGATAAGAGTTTGATTTGGTTTACAGCAGTTACACCTGACGTCTAAGCTTAGACCGTTACTGAGTTAATTGGCTAATCAGGCTACCTGTGTCTGACTCGGATTTAAGCTTGATATAGTTGGATAACTGACCAAGTCTTAGGATTCAGGCAAGGGAATAGCTGGGGGCCTGTGTGTGTGGAGGTGTCCGATAGTGATTACGGGTTGGGCCAAAGTCCCACCCTGCCAACAAACACTACATACAACATATGCATTAATAAAAACTTTCCTATGCAGTGAAGCTTCAGGTGCATCCACTTTCCTCCAACCACTCCGCTGCCCATGCCCCTCCTATACAGAAATTGTGGTGCCTAACATGCCAGAAACCGTGCCGGAACCAGGGAGGAAGGAAATGGCTAAAGGCCAAGCTCCCAGCCGGATGCTACACCAATTCACCCAGACCCATCAAACCCCAAAATCTCATCCTTGTCTCTGTGCAACGGGGTCAGAAAAGCAAACAAGGGCTCCCGCATCTTCACCAAAGACTTAGCAGTCAGTGTAAGCACCTCACTACTAACCTCACTCCTTTCTTCACTCCCACGGGGTCTAAAGTTCCAGTCTTCCCTTCCCGCCACGCGCAGCTCTGGCTGGGACGCTGACGCCAAGACGCCAGGGCTAAGACGCCCTCTATCTCCCGTCCCAGTTTGCGCATGTGTGAAGGGTGCAGCTCTGGTGGAGCGAGAGACCTGGTCGCTAAGTAACGCAGCTAGAGAGCAAAGTTCCGCTGAACGGTGGGCTGGGAAACGCAGGAACGCCACTCTATTGGTAGAGAGTAGAGAGAGGGGCGGGCCTCAAGGGTATTTTCCTTTCCATTGGGTGGAGTGGCTGTCAATCATTCGGGGCATGGGTGGGCGGGGCTTGAGCGGTCCTTGAGCGCGGCCTTAGCAACCTCTGGCGAGCTGTGTAGACTGCGGTTGGGCGGCGCGGCTGGCGGGTGGGGCCGGGGGTCCCGGCTTGAGGGCGCCGGTTGGGTACATGGTGAGTGTCAAGTTGTAATCTTCTGTGAAGTTTTCCCCTACAGCAAAGAGGAGATTTTGTTTAGTTAATGAAATGTATTATTAGCTTCCTTTTCGTGATCCTCGGGTGTCATTAGTGTCCCTTCGTCGTGTCGCCAAATAAAAGCGCGTTGTCCGTGACTCTAGCGACAGAAGAGGGCTCGCCAATTCATTGTTTCCCCCCATCACCCCCATCAACCTCTAATGCCAGCCGTCTACAATAGGTTCAGTGTTGGGAGCAGAAAGCGCTCTTCAGCCAGAAAGGGGCTGAATGCAGAGAATTAAGATGCGTCAGGACTGTTGGAGGGCGGGGAGCGGAGCGCAGCGGGCTCTGAGAGGCCGGCGGGCCGGGCGGCTGCTCGCTCTGCCGCTGCCCGGAAGGTGAGGGTGCGGAGGGCTGCCTGGCGCTATGGAGCCCAAGACCGAGCCAGTGTACGTGCGGTCCACGGATCAGGAATCCACACGTAACACACGTAAGGCTGCCCCTTACATCCACAGGAACGAGGAGGCCACTTGCCGCCTCCCCACCACGGCCTCCTAACCCAAAGCTGAAGACAGGAGAGCGACATAAAGCTGCAGTAGAACCCGAGGAGAAACTCCGGATCCCTGGAGTTTTCTCAGCCTCTGTCCTGTAGTACAGGACAGCGTGCTAGAAAGTGGAGAAGAATGCTATGTTCTAATCAAGCATATCCCACAAAGTAAACAGATTTTATTATGAGACATGTAGGTATTTATGAAAGTAAATTTTCCTGAAACGACTGTTTTTTAGACGTCCCAAGCAAAGCTAATTGCGTTCTCACATAACACCATTCACTGGTCTAGGATGCCTTCCTTTGCCTCTTTTCCCTCTCAAAGACACTAATTTTAAAGAAAAATCTAAGTGGTAGAAAAAGAAAACTAGGCTTTCCATCAAAACATTAATAACCAAACACACAATTGTTGGCAAAGGAAAAAGGGGAAAATTGTTTAGGTCCATTATATAGTAGAAAATGGATACTTTAATGTGTTTATTAAGTTTACTTAGTTTATCATCAGTTATTCTGGTTGTGCTCAAGTTTGCAGTTATATAGTTTATCATTCACCCACACGTGTCTTTATTACAGGCATCCAACCACTGCCCAAATTCAGAGCAATGGAAGAAAAGAGCAGCAAAAATTGAATTGAATGAAACCCAAAAACAAGAAATTAAAGAGGCCTTTGATTTATTTGATGTTGATGGGTCTGGAACCATAGATGTGAAAGAATTGAAGGTTGTGAAATTATATCTAATTCTAAAACATTTAAAAAACCATTTATTTGTGGCAATCTTTCGACTTTAATAATAGTCTTCTGAAAGCTTGACATAAAGTCTCTTCAGTGCATAAACCTGCCCTGCATTAACAAAACAATATCATGTTAAGCATTTTAATTGTGTTTTATAAATGAGTAGACCAAAGCCCCATGTGTAACACTGATATAATCTATGGTACAGGATTAGAACCTAGGCCTGCTGACCTGATTTTCCATGTTTATGCCCACTCCGTGGTAAAAAAGAGAGACGCTGTTAATTGATAATTTAAAAGCTTGGAATGAGATCATAGCATAATGTAATTTATTTCCTTCCTATTTCAGATTGCAATGCAGGCCTTAGGATTTATACCAAAGAAAGAAGAAATTAAAAAAATGATAGCTGAAATCGACAAAGAAGGAATTGGCACCATTAGTTTTGAAGATTTTTTTGCCATTATGAGTGTAAAAATGGTATAGTTGTGATTTTATTTTTAAAAGAAATATGAGCAATATAGTTTTCTACCTCTTCAGGCTGGAGCAATCAGAGGTTTTACAGAGGAAGAATTGGAGCTAGGTTTTTAAGGATGAACCAGATTTAGAAGGAAAAGCAAGATTAAAGATGTTTCAGGGTGTTAGTGAAAAGACTATCGGATGTGGACAAGAGGTTTTTGTCAGGAAATGAGGATATATGGCAGGATAGAATTTTGAAACCTTGAATTCAGCAAACATACATTGAGCACCTATTTTTGCAAGGTACAATTACTGTTCTAAGGGGTATTGAATGAGACAACCTTCTTGTTTTCTTGGAGCTAACGGTTTGGGTAATGGATCTGGATTACTATGATTAATAAGAGACATATTCTCTTTACCACTTTGTACCTCTTTCACTTCAATGAACCCTGTGTTTAAATACCTCGAGGACAGATGTGAGTACATTGGAATAATTGTTAAAAGTCAGAGCAATAAAGTCAGAACTCAGCTACCTGACACATTGCTGCTGCACACCTCAAAATAAAGTACAGCTTGATAGAATAAATAAATGAAGGACTAATGATAGTTGTTTCCTTTTTTAAAGAGTGAAAAAGATGAAAAAGAAGAAATATTGAAGGCTTTCAAATTATTTGATGATGATGATACTGGAAGCATAACACTAAACAATATCAAGAGGGTTGCTAAGGAACTAGGGGAAAATTTAACAGATGGTGAACTTCAGGTAAATTTTACTTATTTTTATAATTATATAATTATAAATTTTATATGATTATAATTATATTATAACTTTAGTTATACTAATACACTTAAAACAAAATTTGGTTTTGAGTATGTACTTGAATATTCATTTATATCATTATTCATTTTAAATACATTTCATGTATCATATTTATATTTTGTTTTACAGGAAATGCTTGATGAAGCTGATCGTGATGGGGATGGAGAAATAAATGAGGAAGAATTCTTGAGAATGATGAAAAAGACCACTCTTTATTAATACTGTTGCTTTGTTCCTTCTGGAAAGTTGTTAACAAATTTGTGTTTATTACACAGTTCAATAATTTTATACTGAGTGTATTCATTTTAATTTTACTTTATATGCACAAATTTGTCTCTTGATGTCGACTCTGTGAGAAGTTACATGTTTCTACCAATATGTGGTTAAATTTACAGCATCAAGAAAACATGATGACTAATTTGAACCATGAATCCAAGAACAGTATTAATTCTGCTATTTTTAAAACCTCAGGTTCCAAAGACAGAAATTTTTTTTAGGTTTGATGAAGTTGGCCCCACATCCAAATGAATTTGGCAAACATACCATTACTTTCCCTATATATCCTTTTGTACAATTCTAAACAAATGATTTTGTTTTGAACATTTGCTTTTTAATCAACTATTCAAGTATATAAAGTATTAAATAAAACTGGCAACTACATTTGCTAATTTTCTTCTTATAGTTGTAAAGAAAGAAATTCAAAATAGCATTTTTACCACTCATATCTCCCTGTTAGTTGACTCTCTAACTTACCATTCTCTGATAAAGTGTCACCAAACTTTTTGATTCTGTCAGTCTGACAAGTTGCAAGTCATATCTCATGGTGTTTTTAAAGTTCATTTCTTTTATGAGAAGCATTGAGTGTCTTTTCATATGTTTAGAATCTATTTGTCTTTTCCTTTCTGTATATTGCCTGTCCATGTCCTTTATACCTATTTTTCTACTGGATTTTTAAAATTGGTTGATTTTTAGGAGCTCTTTATATACAAAGGAAATTAATCTTTGTCATATATGTTGCATGCATTCTCCCATTTGTTGTTTGACTTTTGATTTTGAGTATGGTTCAGTACATTTCAAAAAGTTTGCTTCATGAGAAGATATCTACAGACGTTTGAACTGCGTACAGTAAAATGGCAACGCTCCGTCTTTTAATGGTATTTATTCTCACAATGACCATATCACTCCTATCAGACTGTATCCTAATTTTGAGGGTAAAACAAAAGAGAGGGATGTTTTATCATGCTATTGTATTTTCCATTTGAAACATAATTATCTTCACTTTTTAGTTGAGATAATCTAGATGTAATCCCATACTGGAGTAAGGGAGGGTTTTATGAGTAATAGATTTGTTTATGTTTGCTCTATATTTGAGGGATAACCTCTCACATACCCAACTAAAATGACTTAAACCCTAAGAATGGCCCAGGGAATATTGCTAAAACAGGAAAATTCAGGACCAGGCCAGAACTCTTGAGCTATTTGGAATGTATTCAGGCCTCTGTAACTGTCCTGGCAGAAATTAACCCTTTTATAGTGAAATTTGATAGGGTGCTTACATCTCAAAATGATTCCCTACTCAAAATATTTTTGAGATTTATAAATTTTTTGGAAAAAAGGGAAAGTTATGACTACTTTATGGTTTCACAGTCAGATAATGGTAGATAAGACAAGATGATGAGATTCCATCTTACATGTGAGATAAGGCTTGGAGCATTTTAGCCAAATGCTAAAGAATTTCCTTGCTTTCATAATAGAACAAATTCAAACTTACCTAGTTCTTTACATTTTCCCTCTTTTCTTCAGAGGAAGATCAAACTCAACAGTATGTGGACAATTTAAGAAGCTGTCATAAAGGTGGTTGAAATTAGAATGATGCTTACTTAAGTATGGACACTAAAAGAAAAATTATTTCAATCACTTAACATAAAAATTTTTGGATTGTCCACTGTATACTAGGTGCTGTAAATTAGGTATGGATCTTACTGTCTATAAGTTGGCTGGTCATACGAACTAAGTCAAAGATTTAGTTCATGTGATAAGGAGCTTCCCAAATGGCTCTCAATGATCCCAGTTTCCTGATACCCATACCCTTGTGTAATCTCCTTGTTGAGTCTGAACTGGATTTAGTAACTTGATGCTAATGAATAGAATTGGCAAAAGTGATGGGATGTCTCTTCCAAGACTAGGTTACCAAAGACTGTGACTTCCATCTTTCCAGCACTCTCTCTTGTGTCCCCTTTTGCTTGCTTGATCTGACGGAGCTAGCTGCCATGGTTTGAACTGCGTTATGAAGAGGACCACATGGCAAGTGAGGACAGCCTCCTCTGAGATGTGTTCCAGGCCCAGCTAACACTTTGATTACAACCCTGAAGCAGAGGAACCAGCTAAGCCAAGCCTGGATTCCTGACTTATAGAAGCTATAAGATAATAAATGTTATTTTAAGCTACTAAGTTTTGGGGTAACTATACAGTGATAGATAATTAATATAGTCCTCTATCTTGAAACTTGTGTGTTGACTTCTTCCCTATTGTATTGCTAGATATATTAACATAAAGAATCCAGGAAGCAGTCCAACTGTCAAATACTAAGTAGAGAAGAGATTAGACTTACCACATGAGGGTATAAGTAAAGAGCAATGCCATTTATTAGGTTGCTACTCTTTTATGACTATTCATTTTTCAGCCACTCATCTGAAAGTCAGTGAGTTCTCTGCCTCTTTCTGTAGCTTAGATATAATGAGGACTTTAGTCCACCCATAAGAGGACTTTTAAGGACTTTTAAAAAAAAATTCCATTTTGTAATTCCTGTAACCCTGAGGCTGCCACTCAAATGGTCCCCTCCTCTGAGTCATTGGTTGGTGTAGATGTTCTGTAGTTCTGACTGACATTTTAGTAGCTATCAAGCATGTTGTTGACAATGAAATTAACTACCTACTGGGCTTTAGGTAGCATCAGAAGTGAGGGTAAATTCAAGGCAAATGCTGACACAACCTTGTCAATTACAAAAGCAAGACTGATAAACACATCAAAGAGCTTAAAACACCAAATTTCATTCTTGCTTTTATTCTAGAATGGATGAAAATCTGTACTGGAGAGATTACAGTCAGGTCTGAGAATAAGCAAACTCTAAACCATTAATTATTGAAGAAATTGAATCTGAAAATAAAAACTTTTCTACAAAGAAAAATTGAAGCCCATATAGCTTCATTGGTAATTTCTATCATATAAGGAAGAGAATCAAATTTTTTCAGAGAATGAAAAGAAATGTAACTCTTCCAAACTTGTTTTTTGAGGCCAGCAACAGCTTGTTACCTGTTTATAATTCATCGTAATGAATTATAAGCTACAAGGATAATTCATTTTAATCAACAAGTTTGTTTCAGGAAAACAAATTGGTTTAGCATTTGAAATTTGATCAATGTAATTAATATGGCACATTTTCAGAATAAAAATCATGTAATCATTTCAGTAGGGGAACAAAACCCTGCACTTGATAAAATTTAACCTTCCTTAATGACTAAAACTCATGGCATACACAACATTATACTATTTGGCCATTAAAAAAGAATGAAATCCTGTCATTTGTGGCAACATGGATGGAACTGGAGGACATTGTGTTAAGTGAAATCATCCAGGAACAGAAAGTTAAACACCACATGATCTCAGTTATACATGGAAGCTAAATAAAGTTAATCTCACAGAAATAAAAAGTGGGACAGAGAATAACAGAGGATGGGAAAGGAAAAGGGAAGGGAGGGATAGGGAGAGATTTGTTAAAGGATACAGAATTACAGCTAGATAGGAGATGTAAGCTCTAGCGTTCCATACCTGCTGTCCCCAACCCCCGTTACCCATAGGCGGCCTATTAGGAACTGGCTGCACAACAGGAGGTGAGTGACAGGGGAACAAGCAAAGCTTCATCTGCATTTACAGCCGCTCCCCATCACTCTCATCATTGCATAAGCTCTGCTTCCTGTCAGATCAGCTGCGGCACTAGATTCTCATAGAAGCATGGACCCTACTGTAAACTGCACATGCGAGGGATCTAGGTTGTGCACTCCTTATGAGAATCTAATGCCTGATGATCTGAGGTGGAGCTGAGGCGGTGAATGGCTCTGATGAAGCAAGCTGCCATGGTTTAAACTGCCTGGGGAAGGGCTGCAAATATAGGTTATCATTAGCAGAGAGGTTTGACTGCACGATAAATATAATGCATGTTAATCATCCAGAAACCGTCTGCCCCACTCCCACTCCCCAGTCCGTGGAAAATTGTCTTCCATGAAACTGGTCCCTGGTGCCAAAAAGGTTGGGGACCACCGTTCTATACTATGGTAGGATGACTATATTTAATAATGTACTACATAGTTTCAAACCGCTAGAAGGAGAATACTGAATGTTCCCAACAAGAAGAAATGGTAAATGTTTGATATATTGGATATGCTAATTACCCTGATCACTATATATTATACGTATGTATGATTAACTCCATTTATGTCCCTCATCTATTGTACTATTGTCATATATTTTACTCCTAGATATAGTCAAATCCCTATAAGATATAATTATTGTTTTTGTCTTTTATAAACCAGTATATATGCATTTAGGTTGCCCACGTATTTACCCATTCTAGTGCTCTTTAGTACTCTATTCAAGCTTCTGGTTCCATCTGGAATAATTTTCCTCAGCCTGAATAACTCTTTAGTATTTTTTGTAGTAAAGAGTTTCTGTGATAAATTCTCTCAGCTTTTGTTTGAAAAGGCCTTAATTTTTGCTTTCCTTTTTGAAAAATATTTTTACTGTATATAGAATTCTAGGTGGGAAGGTAGAACTTTTTTTTATATTTTATCATTTTAATGCCGTTTCATTATATTCTGATTTCCATAATTTCTGCTGAAAAGCAGGCTAATAGCTTTATTGTTGCTTCTTTGAAGGTAACATGTGGTTTTTTTTCCCCTTCTGCATGCTTTTAAGATTTTTTCTATTTGTCTAGGTTATTAGCAACTTAACTGTGATGTACCCAGGTGTGGTTTTCTTTATACTTTTTTCTCCATGAGGTTCATAGTCTCTTGATTCTGCGGTTTGATGTCTTTTAGCAACTCTGAAACATTTTTAGCCAGTGTTTCTTCAAATGTTGTTTCTGAACCATTATATCCTCTTTATTTCTAAGACTCTAATTACAAGCACGTTAGACTTTATCGCTGTTCTTCGTATAGCTCTCATACTTGTCTTTACACAAAAGGGATAGACCCTTTTCCCTCTGTGCTTCACACTAGATACATAGTTTACTGACTTGCTTTCCAGTTTACTGAAAGTTCTCTGTTTTCCTATATCTAATAGATTCCAGTTCTTTGTTGAAATTTTCCTCTGTTTCATTGAACACATTATCTTTATTTTCAAGTCCCTGTCTGTTTACTTCAATACCTCAGTTGTCTTTAGGTCGATTTTTATTGTCCTTTTAAAATTGTAGCTTTTAGTTATTTGGTCCTGCTTTTTAGACAGATATTGTGAATGAAAAATTGGAAAGCCTATGAATATTGTTATCTTCCTCCAAAGAGCGTTAAGTTTTCTTCCAACAGGTAGATAAAATACAGAAGGATCATTATGATCCTTCTGAGGGGTGGTTTTAGTCATTATTAAGGCTTTTCTCTTTTAGATTTGCCCTCATTCCTAGGATTACTCTTCTGTATCTCAACGGAAAGCCCAGAGTATTTACTGATATCCCTTCACTCCACCCTCTTCATCTTATCTGGGCTTGAACTCAAATTTCTAGATTCGCATCATTGCACAGCTGTATAATTAAATTCTTGCTTAGCTCCTTGTTCTCTCAGATCCTGTTTTCTGACTTTTTTTTTTTTGCGGCATGGGGTGGGGGGGTGGGGGTGTTTTTGACACTGGGCATATGTAACTAAGGAGTTAGCCAGTGACCTAAAAGGGAGTGGAGGCAGGGTTTGGGTGATTTTTTAAAATTATTATTATTATTTCACTTCGCCTTGAGTCCCTGCTCTGTATATAATTTTTCCTCTCAAGTGTTAGCCACTTTGGCAGCCCCAAATTTCAAACAGTTTCTCCTCAGCCCAGTAAGATTTCTGCTTGGGTCCATTTCCCCTGTTTTATGAATTAGAAAATGCCATCAGGGAAAAAGCCAGAGTGAGAGTAGAATCCACTTCCTGTTCTTCTCTCTCAAGGATTGTAGCCTTTCCTTTCCAATCCTGTTTTCAGTTAGGTGACTTTCCATTCCTTCACACAGTCCTTTTATATATTAGCTTTTATATTTGTTTTCAGCAGGAATATTAGTTCGTCATATTCTGAACCAGAAATGTCAGTATTATTTTTAGGAAAATAAATCTAACTGATGACAGTGGACTGGGATTGGGAGAGACTGCTGGCTGAATGGCCAGTTTGGAGGCTATGGCAATCATTTAAACAAGGGATGATGGGGACCTGACTCATGAACAGCTGTGTTTAGTTTTGAAAAGAGAGGTTGGAGTCAAATCTTTCATTGATGGTGTCTTATTTTTATTTACTCCAATGAAGTAGTAATATCAAGTAGCAGTTATTGAGTCCTGATTATGTGTTAAGCTCTGTTCTACCTCTTTTACATGGATTTTCTCATTTAAGCCCTATGCCTGTTGGATGCTATTATCATCATTCTGATTTTACAGATGAGAAAGTGGAGATACATAGAATTTAAATGACTAGCTCAAAATCACGTGGACAGTAAATGGCTCTTCTGGGCTTTGCAGTCAGGCTGGCTGGCTCCACCCTCTATGCTCTTCACCACTGTCCTGTCTGCCTCTCATCATGCCCTATTAAATCTTCCATTTAATAGGAGTTATTTAAATGGAAGAAGCTGATAGCCCACATTCCCACAGGGAGAAATCAGAAAAGTGAACTCAGTGGTTATTTTTGCTGTTGTTTGGAAAAGCAAGTGAAGTAATACTTAAAGAAAGTGATATATCCAGAGAGGTGAAACTAAAGAAAAACATAAACCATTTTTTTTAAAATGAAAAAATAGATTTAAGTCTTTGTAAATTTAGTGGTACAGAGCTGTAATGTGGCCAAGGATAAAATGTCAAGATAAACAGGTACTTGGAAGATCAGGGATTGATTCTCTATAGTGATGAAGTTATTACTCGATATTTTATATATGGACATTCCCCTTCTAGTAATTTCTCCTTGCTTTCTGGGTGATGGCTCATTTTAAGCTATTTTCTTTTAAAAACAAGTTTAAATATTTGTTAAATGAACAAAAGAGGGAGTACTTCAGAATGATGAGTTATAATCTCATCTTCATTAAGAGCTCATAACACTTTGTCTCACCCATCGGGATAGGTTGGTCCCACAGGGTGGAGCGTGGAGGCCACCCCACTAGAGGGCGTAGAGGTCTTGTCTCTGGTGAGTGAGGGTGTGTTTTGATTTGTGCTTGTTTTGATAGTTTAACATAAATTTGCGAAGGGTTTAAAGAAAGACTAATATTAAAGATGTAATTCATCTAGCACAATTTGGGAGAAAAATGTAAAAAAATTGTATTATTTTTTAACCCATTTCCTTGGTAACTCATTACTTATGTTAATGAAAAGTCAAGAGTTTCACTTAAAACCAAATCTGACACTATTCAAAATGTAGCCATTGAATTACCAGGGAAAAAAAACATGATTGGAAGATTTTTTTTAAAGATTTTCTTCTTTTCTTTTCTTTTTTATTTTTTCCTGGAGGCCACCCTAGCTTCAGATTTAAAAAGATTTTTTCTCTCCAGTTCAATTTTGAAGATGTTTGATGTTTTCCTCTGACTGCATGAAGTAGTAACTGAACTATTTCATATAAAAGTGACTGAAAAAGATTCATCAAACTGTTGACAATGGCTACTTCTGAGGGAGGAGAATGTGATTCTGGACGGGGTGAAGATGTTTGCTTTTTATTTATTATACCTCTGTGTGATTTAAATTTTTATGAACATAAATTTTATGATTTAAATAAAAGGAAGTAAAAAATTCAATTGCATTTAAAAATGAGGTTAGGAAAGTACTTATAAAAATGAACTTGAAATACAAATCCAAGCGTATCTAATCTGCCTAAATATGAAAAAATACAGTGTCCCAGTGACATTAATAAGCATTCTACAGTACGACATCAAAAAGAAAGTGAGGGTGTTGTTATACTATACACTTTAGCATCTCTTACGGTTTATAATGGATAGTCACATAGAGGTTCTGAAAAGGTCTTCAAAAGTGAAACTTAGTTTGGTCTAACCTCAATATACCAGTGTACTTGACAATGGAGCACGTTTTTTCTTCACGTTCAACAAAAGAGTTAATAACACAGTTCTATAAAACTCAGTTTGGAAAAAAATGACATATATGAAAGAACTAATTATATATAAACAATTTAACACACAGTCAAAATAAATTATGTTCTGAGATAAGGTTCTTTACATTCATTTTAAGCTAATGAAAAAATATTTAGATGCTCTGTATTACATTATTTCTGTGTTTTTATTACACACATGTAAGTACCTTTTACCTTTTTTGGAAATATGTCATGGATAAATCAAATTGAAACCATATAAAAGTAATCAGGTAAAAATCTATAAATGTGAATATCAATTCCATGATATCACTTACAAAACACCCCTGAAGACACAAAGCCCAGACGCGGAGAAAATGGCGGCAGGGGTCGAAGCGGCGGCCGAGGTGGCGGCCACGGAGATCAAAATGGAGGAGGAGAGCGGCGCGCCCGGAGTGCCGACCGGCAACGGGGCTCCGGGCCCTAAGGGTGAAGGGGAACGACCTACTCAGAAAGAGAAGAGGAAAGAGAAAAACATAAAAAGAGGAGGCAATCGCTTTGAGCCATATGCCAATCCAACTAAAAGATACAGAGCCTTCATTACAAACATACCTTTCGATGTGAAATGGCAGTCGCTTAAAGACCTGGTTAAA
>CAUYRT010069547.1:0-12302 GCA_963574885.1 Lepilemur ruficaudatus
TTTTTTTTTTTTGAGACAGAGTCTCACTCTGTTACCCAGGCTAGAGTGAGTGCCATGGCATTAGCCTAGCTCACAGCAACCTCAAACTCCTGGGCTGAAGCGATCCTTCTGCCTCAGCCTCCCGAGTAGCTGGGACTACAGGCATGTGCCACCATGCCCGGCTAATTTTTTTTTTCTATATATATTTAGTTGGCTAATTAATTTGTTTCTATTATTAGTAGAGACGGGGTCTCGCTCTTGCTCAAGCTGGTTTCGAACTCCTGACCTGGAGCAATCCACCCGCCTTGGCCTCCCAGAGTGCTAGGATTACAGGCGTGAGCCACCGCGCCCGGCCTCTAATAGCTTCTTAAACTCCTTTCAAAACTTATATTCACCCTCAAATGAAGAGTGACACCACCAAGATTATTCAAAGAATATGATATAGAATGTAATACAATTCTAAAGTTGTATATACTGTTTTTGAGCCAGTGTTTCATAAGTGGGAAAGCAGAATTTAAAAATATGTGTACACTATATAACTGTCTAAAACTAGTTATACATGTAGACAAACACTGTAAACCAACAAATGAAAACAGTTTGTCTTAGTGATTAGATTGTAGATGACTCTTCTTTCTGAAAATTTCCATTGTTATGGTTATGCGATAAAGTCAGTATTTTAGGCAATATCAACATGGTTAGATATTTGTAGATTCACAAAGTAGTTAACTGATGTTCAGACCTTATTTGAATTTTACCAGTTTTCTCACTAAGAAGTCATTCTTACAGTGTTTGTGAGCAGTGGGCTAAGACAGAAAATTGTTTTTGGCTAATGAGGAATTCATTAAAACGTTAATATTTTGTGCCTATTCTGTGCTAGCACTCTACTAGATACTTGAACAAGGATAAATAAGACAAGGTGTCTGCTTTTGAGGAACTCTTATTGTAGTGGAAAAGACAGACACAAGAACTAATAACAATTGTAAATCAGAGTGATTCTGTAATAGGCCAGGGGTGATACAAGGGACTGTGGTTGGACAGAGAAAGGGAAACCAACTCTTTGTGAGAGTATCGAAAGTGCTTTACAGAGGTGGTGATAAATTTATTAAGAGCATTCCAGGTGTAGAATAACATGTTTTAATTTGGTGCTTTAATTTAGAAGAACTATCTCAGGTAATGGGAATATGTATTTTAATCTTTTTTTCCAGATCTTTTAAATTTTTAAAACATTTTAACTTTTATTTTGAAATAAATTGAGACTTACAAAAAGGTTGCACAAATTTTGCATAAAGATTCCGTCTGCCCTTCACCCAGCTTCCCCTAACGTTAACATCTTCCATAAACGTAGTGAAGCTATCTAAAGCAGGATATTGATAGACAGTACCATTGACTGATCTACAGACCTTATTCAAACTTTGTCAGCTGTCTAATTAATGCCCTTTTTCTAGTCCAGGATCCCACATTGCATTTACTTTCTATCTCCTTTGTCTCCTCTAATTTGTGATAGTTCCTTAGTCTTTCATGGCCTTGATACTTCTGAAGAGTTCTGGCCAGTTATTAATATTTTGTACAGTTCCCTTCAATTTGAGGTTTTCTGGTGTTCTCTTATCATTATGTTGTGGTTATGCATTTTTGGCAAGGATACGACAGAAGTTAAGTCGTGCCCTTCTCAGTGAATCACATCAGAAACTATATAATCTCAGTATGTCCCATTACTGGGGTGGTTAATGTTGATCACCTGGCAAAGCGAGTATTTGCTGGCTTTCTTTACTGTAAATTTACTGTTTTGTTCAGAGATTAATATCTTGCGGGGAAGTACTTACAGAATATACAAATACCTTGTTTCTCGTCATACTTTGCCCCATTAATGTTACCCCTCACTGATGATTCTTGACCACACCAGGAATTACTGTGCTGTTTGTCAAATAGTAATTTTCTGTTTCCACCATTCCTTCTACATTTATTAACTGGAATTCTACTCTAAGGAAGAAGTATTCCTTCTCCCCTACTTATTTATTCAGTTATTTATGTTAGTATGACTAAAAAATCTTTGTTTTATCCTATGGGCTATAGTTCCTTACTGTCATTTATTTTGTGGCTCAGAATGTTAAAGGGAGATTCAAAGTCTCAGATATGGTGAAAGGGAGCTTCAAGTTGGATTCTGTATCTTTTTGACCAATTTAAGGATATACAGGGGAGTAGGGATTACAGGGAGCCTTGTTAGGTTCATAATTAGACCTTGCGGCCAACGAAAATACAGTAGCAATTCTGTAACCCAGTGACTCCTCTAGGTCCACTATTCTCAGGTTTCTTCTAATGCTGCACTGTCTCTCCATGTGGGTCTATAGACATGTGATTTCTATTCATTGTGCATGTCTTCAGGTTTCTGTGCAACTCTTCATCTCTCTGTGTGTTTGGCATTAAGCCCCTAGAAACTAGGGCTAGAGTGTATCTGATTGAGTAATTGGTTATTGTCTAGTATAAGAGCACCATCATAGGCCATTAGCCTCCATATTCTTGCCTATAGATGACTACTTTTAGGTGAACACCCATGATTTATTTTAAACAGAGTTGCTGTGGGTTGAGTTGTTATGACCCTACAACCTACGTACAATGAACTTGGCTCGAAAGGGGCTGTGAGTATTGCAGGCATCTTAGGGATTCAATGACTGTGTGATTCAGTGGTTCTCAGCTGGAGGCAATTTTGCCCATGAGGAGATGTGGAAATTTCTGGGGACATTTTTAAATAACTGGAGTGGGGTGAGGTATGCTACTGGCATCTAATGGGTAGAGACCAGGGATGCTGCTAGGTATCCTACAGTGCGTAGGATAGGTCTCCACAACAAAGAAATTACCTGTCCCAAAACATCAATGGTGATGAGATTGAGAAACCATGGCCGAATTTGATGGTTATAAAGAGGAACGATACAGGGATATTGAGGGAAATGTAAATGGTTTTGGAATGACCAGGGTAAAGAACATAGGTATGTATATATGATACAGTGTAGGTATTTGAAATTTAAAAGGCAAGGGCGCGATTATGCACCATATGATGCATTTCCAAGGGACTTGGACCTCATCTATTGGGCCATGGGCTGCCACCGAAGAATTATAAGATGATCAGTTTGCATTTTAGAACGTTTACTCTGGAGAGTGTGAAATGAGTTTACAAAAAAATGATCAAATCCTAAAAGGTTGAATGTCCCAGGATGTAGGAAGCTATTTCAGATAGTATTATTTCAGAGTTGTAATATGTTTTATAGTTTCCTAAATGCTTATGGGGAGGTAGCTTCTAAACTGTATTCCAGATAAAAAGGAGATATTCCTAAAGAAATGTGAATAGTTTCAGAGGGTAAAGATTTGGTTTTCTCAGGAAATGAAAAAGATAAAATGGGCCAGGGTAGTAGAGTCTCTTAAGTCTGTGAACAAAAAAGTATTATTTGGTTGGAGATTTTACAAATCTTCATAGTGGTTAGAAAGAAGTGGTATTTTATTTCTGACTCTAGTGTTAAAAAAGAGTGTTAATTTTCCCTTTGCTTTTTGTTGTCAAACTATTTGGGATATTTGCAGCAGAACAGATATCAGGATTGTTTAGAAGTAATGCTGCCAGTGTAGCTTATGAATACGTTTTACTGGACTTGTGAATGCTTTTCCCATCCTTTCACTAAAATATACCTGACACAATAATTGATGATCTGTGGCCAAAGGCACAGTTGTATTTGGGAAAATCTGCCATTGCAGTAT
This sequence comes from Lepilemur ruficaudatus, assembly GCA_963574885.1. Lineage (NCBI taxonomy): Eukaryota > Metazoa > Chordata > Mammalia > Primates > Lepilemuridae > Lepilemur > Lepilemur ruficaudatus. Next base: position 3,721 of record CAUYRT010069547.1, read on the forward strand.
AAAAAATACTGTAATATTCTATCCCCATTAACACATTTATGAGTGACTTAAAACATAGAAACTATGACAACAAAAATACATGAATACAAATGTGCTTCTTGGTAATAAAAGAATACTTTTCCTTAAAATTTAGTGGCATAGCAAATATATGGTTCAATCTTCATGAATCAGGTTATGATAATTTATTGGCATAAGTGTAAATGCTGCTATGCTTTGGCTAATCATGTGTTACCAAAAGCATATTTTAAATATATTTAATATGATTTTCATAATCAAAATTTATTGAAGAACTATCTGTACTGTATTTTTTAAAATTAATACTATTTCTTCCAAAAATAAAAATTTTCTTTTGTACTTATAGAAATCTCTTTGAAGAGGTGCCTGTTTCCATTAATGATTTGGCTTTTCATGCAGTTGTATTTGCAGTTCGTATGCTCATGTATTTAATTTGGTGACGTACTATTTTGTATTGTTTATATTTCATATTGTTCCTGGCTATTGGCTTCTTCAAACTATATTTAGAGCAATTTAGCATTGATACTGTATAGGGAAATTAGAGAACAGGCTGAAATTCGTGGACGTTTTTAAAGGAAGTTCCTTATAGTATCTTCTTGTTGAGCAGTCATCGGGTGTGCTTAATCTGTATTGCTAGAGCAAAGCTGTAGGGCTCAGGAGTCCTTAATACAATTACTCACTGAGAGCTCCCCAACTGCCCAGCACATTCAGAATGTGGATGAGTGAGGTCCCTGTTCTTCAGGCATTATACTCTATTTAGTAAGGACATCTAAAACACATGACAAGAGAATGACAAAGGGCTGATAGATACTACTGTTCAGCTAGAGGGCAGCAGTATGACCCAGAGGAGTTGGAAAGAGTTTGTGAAGAAACAGAATGCAAACAATGGGGGACCTGGGGAGGCTGATTTAGAGAGACTGTTCCCATCCACCTTCCCAGCCACACCCATACCCACACAGGTCCACACAAACATGCGTGTGTGTGCAGCAGCAGGAAAGCAAAACTGAAGATGGCTGGCAGTACTCAGTGGAAATGAGAATAGTGTACGGACATCGTAGGAAATGAGTTGGGAGAAATTCGGAGGCTGTGAATGGACAAACAAGAGTCTATGTAAAGAAACACTGTCACCTTTTGATGAAGTGATGTAATGAAACTGTGCTTTGGGGTCAGTTTGGCAGCTTGGCTGAGGCTAAGATGGAAGGAAGGAGGACCACCAACGTGATCCGTCAGGAGGCCCCCCACTCTGGGTGTGGTCCAGGCTAGCATGGCAGAAACAGGACAGAGGCAAAAACTGTGAAGCAGAGAAGCCAGACTGAGAACGTGATCTCTAACCCTGGACCACCAGAAAAATCAGTGCTAAGAGCAACGTTAGATTGGAAAAGAGCTACTCTATTGCTCTTTATGTAGGTGCCAAACCACATAGCTGGCTACAGGTCCCAGCACAAAGATTCTCAAAGTCCTGGCTTCGTAAGGGGCCACTAAAAGTTGAACAAGCAGAAATGTCAGGGAACAAAAGTATGCTTCTATAATAATTTGATCATTTTATTAAAATTGCATGGCAGCCCATCATTATATTTAAGGTAGGAAAATACCCTAGGCATAAATAAATGTGTTTTTTAAAATATGCATTTCACTTTAATGTTGGCCTGATGAGATAGAAATAGTGTGTTGTTGACTTATGTGTCACAAATAGCTTGTGTGGGAGGTTTAAAAAAAAAGTGGATGTTCTTTGTGTGAAGAAAAACCGTTGTTTTTACCTAAGTACAATGTAAACCTAGTTTATGTGGCAAATCTTATTTTGCTGTTAGCCTGATGTGACCCAGGAGGATGTGGCAAAGAACTACATGGAGACTGGTGCAAATTTTGCAAAGTAGGTATGAGAACCCACGAGAATATCCTGTAAGAAGACGGTTGAGGTCTCCTCTTAATGTTTATTTGGGTTTCTTATCTGAGCCTAGGACCATCCTGAGTGTTACCAGAAAGGCTATGTCCCAGCCTCACTGTTGCTTGTCAAAAACGTCATTAGGTAGAAATGCTGTAGGAGTTCTGGGGAGATGTTCCCAGACACTGGTCCCTTCCTTGTTGTGCCTGGCAGGCCCCTCTGTTCTTTCTCTGGGTAATGTGTGCTGCCGCTCCTGACTCTCATGTCTTCAGCAGAGGTGAGCCTCCCTTTCTTGGGACTAACCCCCTTCGTAGCAGTGTAATAGTCCCAGTGACAGAATTGACTACGTAATTTGTGGGGCCCAGTGTAAAATGGAAATGTGGACCCCCTGTTCAAAAATATTAAGAAATTCAAGACAGCAGAGCTGGCACGGTGGCTCATGCATATAATCCTAGCACTCTGGGAGGCCGAGGCAGGAGGAATCCCTTGAATTCAGTTGTTCAAGACCAGCCTGAACAAAAGCAGGACCCCGTCTCTACTAAAAATAGAAAAATTAGCCGGGCATGGTGGCACATGACTGTAGTCCCAGCTACTCGGGATGCTGAGGCAGGAGGATTGCTTGAGCCCAGGAGTTTGCGGTTACTGTGAGCTAGGCTGATGGCTGATGCCACTGCACTCACTCTAGCTGGGGTCACAAAGTGAGATACTGTCTCAAAAAAAAAAAAAAAAAAAAAAAAGACAGGAACATCAGAATATTAAACCAAACCAAGCCCATGACCCTATAAGGCTGTACAGGTTGCACACCCATGAAGCCAGCCTGTGTTGGGGGATAAGCTGTGGTATCCTTGCGTTCTCCCAAGGTTTTCTGAGGCAGTGAAGGGCTGCCTTGCCATCTGCCTGGGTGGACAAAGGGACGCTTGCGCTGGCTGTTGCTTCCACCTCCTCCTCACACACCGCTGCCCATTTCCCCTGCACTCAGATGGTTTTGTTAATAGGAACATTGTTCTCAGAGGATTGGTTGACTTCTCCCAGCATTCAAGTGCTAAATTGCATGGCACAAAATACAGGGGAAAATTCAAAATTTAGTGGGAAATGTGGACTATGAATCAAGGTGTGTGGTGGGACTGAACCTTGTCTGGAGAGCAGTGTTAGAGAAGTACAGGGTTCCTTTTAGGGAACAATCACAAGATTAGAGAGCTTTCAGTGCCAGGGGTGGTATAGTTGATGCTCGCTGTTCCCAGTGGTTAGGTTCTGTAAAGTTGCTGCAAACACTGAATTAGCAAATACTTAGCCATTGCTCCTGGGGAAATACAGGGCTAGGTTCCTAAGAGCCTCTGGTCACGACGTTGTTTTGTATGTGTTTCTGTTTAAAGACAACTTATTTAATACATACTGATGATTCATTAACATTGACTTTACAGCCAACAGCACTGTAACTCATGCCTGAACAAAGCGTCCCTAAGACGTATTTTCTCTGTAAGGTACATCGCAGCCATCTCTCACTTACGGACACCAACACTTCAGCACTGTGCTTGGAAGCTGAAACAAATAAATCACCAACAAAAAGCACAAAAATGTGAAAAAATACGGCACTAAATAGATTGTGAAGAGGATACTTGTTTACAGTATGAGAACTGAAACAAAGTAGAATGTCACCTGTTCAACTTCAGCTTGGATGCATGTTGGACAACTCGGATTTTTTACCACTCTGCACATGTCTAAGAATGACCACACAAGTGCCACAAATATTGACTTGAGGATTAAAGATAAATTTTAGCAACTTGGTGACTTTACAAATACATAATCTGTGAATAATGAGGATCAAACGAACATACTTTGAATTTCAACTGATACATAGTAGTGAGCAGATCTGTAAAGTGAAACTGTCAAAATGGCAAAAGAAGTTTACTGTTTGTTTTTAAAGGGATGATAGAGCAGGATACAATATGTTTGTGTATGATAAACCCACGCAGTGCATTTTAAAATTTGGGAGAGCTGATTCAGAAGATGGGAAAAGTTACTCTGTGTCAGCATTTCCAAATTAAACCTGAAATGCACATACTTCTCTCTCAGAATATGAACAAGATGTTGTAGGTTTAATAACTGATTGTGCTAGTAACAATCATTAAGTGTCAGCTAATTATAATGTGTAAAAATAAAATGTCCAACTAATAGTAGGTTACATAAGATTCAGTTCATGAGTCATCGCGTGTAAACAGGGCTTGTAATGAAGTGGAGAGATGAAAAGAGCAGAGTTCAAATAGGGAACGGGTATAAGGGCTTTGTTTGCTTTTAAAGGAAATTAATACAGCCCGCAATACCATCCACTCTCTAATTTCCCAATTAAAGGAGTTCCTTTGGAAAACAGAACTCAGTATTATGATACAATGTTGAAATTCAGGAAATGAGAATTACGCATTTTGAAAGGATCCACTTCTGAATGTCACTTTTGTATTCTAAATCTTTTGGAACATTCTTACAGTAGGGACTATTTTGTGAAATACACAATTTGGATCAGGAATTGCTTGATATGTTGACAAGATAACTGAAAATGTCTTGAAAATTTCAGTCACTTATAACAGTTTATCTCTGTTTTTTGTGTGAAGTAAGGGTGCGTATGTCAATATTTTGGGGTTTAAAAATTTCTTTTTCCTTTGGTCTCACTAAGTTGCCTTGTCAATTCTGAAACAGTTCTAAATGGTAATGGCACAGTACCTAAATGCCTAGGTGGCATCTATAATTGCTTTCTTGCAGCAAAAGTTTAAAAATATTTTTTAAAATTTATTATTCTGCCTTATAAAAATCAATCCTATTTTCTGGTGCATGGTGTACCGTTGGACCGCAGTTTTGGTTTCTAGTTGTTCTGCCCGTAAGTTCCCTCAAATCACATGTTCTCTCTCCTTGCAGTCTTCCATTTCACTAATGAGCTAGGTGAGCAACTACCTCTCTCTCTCTCTCCTAGTACTTTTTTGCCTTTTAAATGAATACATCTTTTAAATAACTGCTGACATACCTAAGCCAAATGAGAATGTTAGTTGACTATGAGAAAATCCTGATTTTGTCCATTTTATAACGAAAAGGTTGCTTAGTATGCTTTTGAATAATTTATTAAATTATAGAAGATTATTTTTATAAATTTATTTTTCTCTTTGGAGGAGTGATTAAAAAAATCAACTCTTTCATGCACACACACATGTACACACGTGCAGTTTCAGGTGTGTTTGGTAAAAAGCATAATTCTTGGAAATTCGGAGTGCACATTAACACATTAGAAAGTTTGAAAAGTCCTGAAGTGAAGAAATGTGTTGGAACAGTTCCCAAATTATTCACCCACAGAACCCGTTCATGCAAGAATACCCTATTAATATTCCCTTGGACTAGTGTTTCATAAAATGCTGCCCTGAAGATAAATATTTAAATGTCATTTACTCAGATATAATGAGTAAATGACATATCTGAGTAAATACTCAGATATGTTTTAGACACCTGAGCTAAGTACAAGTCATGCAATTGGTCACTAAGACTTGTCACCATCCTCGAGAGTACAAAACAATGTGATAGGTGTCGTGAGAGAAAGTACAGGGTGCTGCTGTGAAAGAATGTAAGAGGAGCATCTAACCCATACTTTGCAGGGAAAGCCCCCTGAAGGAAGCATAAGGCTTCATTCATTTTGCAAATATGGGTGTCTTCCATGAATGGAGGATATAACTTTTCATCAGAGAACGTCTCTGTTCTCTCAAAGCTTAAATTCCCTTGCGGTAAGGCAGATAATAAGTCTAAATTTAGCATTTTTCATAGTGGAAAGTTGTATGATGACAATGAGGAAGGTTTGAAATAGCTGCTGTGTAGATGGAGGAGAGCTCTGAGGAAGCAGCTTTGAGGATAAGGTGAAACTGTGGACTTAGATGGCATCGTGAATGTGCACAGCCTTGTGGGTTTTCTCAGGTTGGTTCATTGACCCAAGTAAGGTACAAAGAATGTTGAGATTTGGGTTGATCAAGAATTTGGGGTTTTCTCAGTGGTGGGCACTGAGAGGGATAGTTAAGTCCTGGAATTTTGACTCCTTACGTTGTGGATAGGGAATGAAACTAAGTCAGTCTAGAGGAATCTTGTAGAGGGAGGAAGGAGTATAGTTAAGGTGCTAAAATTCGAGAGATCTGTTTTATAGGTGAAGTAAGGCAGAGAGAGTTAGAACAGAAAGTTTGTGATCATGGGGATATTTTTTTTTTAATGGGCAAAATAAGCATTTTATTATAATTGGCATTTCTTTGATTACTAGTGTGATTAGCATTTTTATATTCATGGCTATCTCATTTAGTCCATGACCTGTTTATATCTTTATTCATTTAGAAAAATAACTGGGTATATTAAAGAAGTCCCTCTGCATGATAAAGTCTAGGATGTGGTGATGGGCTACAGTGGCTAAAGAATTGTGGTAGTGTTGGCCACATTGGAGATAACGAGGTTGTCCTGACCATCAACATGGTCTGTTTATCACCTGTAATAATAGAAGTACCTGGGACAGAGAGACCATGAACCAAGTTCTAAGGGGAAGAGGTGGATGTTGGAACGGAATAATACAAACTAGTGTAATTAGATGGTGTAGAGACTCAAAGGAACGGGGATTTTGTTTTTTATAAGGCTGGAGAAGTGATTGGAAAAGTCACTGTGAGCACGTAGGAAATGCTTGCTTCTCATGGTAACTCTGACGGGATGGAATATGGGAGAAGACACAGCTTCCACGGTGCTTGGAATGTGGTTTAACATCAGTGTGGGGTCTAAAGAGGCTGTGATTTTTTTCCCCATGTGGTTAGTAACTGGCAGATACCAAACTTTAAACTCAGTCTTCTGGCTCCATGTCTAGAGCACTGTAGCTACAGAGATACAGAGCTACAGGATAAAAAAAAAAAAAATCACAAAAAGGAGACGGCCAAGATGGCAGACTAGAAGCAGTCTGCACATACCGCTTTCATGCAGAAGATTGAAGATGGTAGTGGATATCCACTTCAGATCGATCGTCTAAGAGAGAGCATTGTGAATCAAAAGAGAGGCTGTTGGTACTAATGTCCATTGTGTGATGTGTCCATAATGGATCAAGCCTCTGGATTTGTATGCAGACTTTTTTTTACCTTTGGCCATCTAATGTTTGAAAAATTGCTGCATTCACCAAACGATTGCTCCCAGATCTCTGTCTGTGGCCATGTTTCCTTCCCCCAAGTTTCCGTTATATCTACCACGTTCCTCTTATCCATTCCATTTGCATTGATTTTTCCAATGGCTATAGTGTTTGCTGGAAACTCAAGCCTGCACTCATCCCTAGAGGCCTTTAAGAGGTCGTTGTCTCAAATACATTTTCGTTTGTGACAGCTACTGGTCCTGGTATGGTTTACTTTAGAGGTTAAGTATGAGGGCTTTGCAACTGGACAGATCTGAATTTGATTCCTGGATTTACCATTTATTAAAGGTGTTACCTTCCTCAAAGTACTTACTAACCTCATTGTTCTTTTTTTGTTCTGTTTTTAAAATGTGAATGAAGTAAGATTTATAATAAAGCACTTCCTAACACACAGTGCTTCACTGATAATTATGGTGATTTTCATTAGCATCTCCAGATGTCCTGGAAACCGTCTCTGCAAAAGTACTTGGAACTGATGGTGGGGAGTTGGGGGGTGGGGAAGAGTATTTGGAATCTGTTGCCTTAAAAGGAGTAGGCTTATTCTTGGCATTCTTCACTGTGAATTTGACATGCCTTAAGATGCAGTTTCCCATGGATTTTGAAGCTCTGCCTAAAAGTAGGTGACTCAAAATCTGGATTATGAATAGGCTAGCCCTTCATCTTTTGGTATAGTATTGTAAATATACTAAACCAGGGTTCTTAACCATGATTACACATCAAAATCACCTGTGAAGTTTTAAAAAATACAGGTTCATAGACCCCATTTCCCAGGAGATTTTCATTCATAGGCCTGAGGTGTAGGGCCTGTGCAAATACTTTAAAAATATACGTAAACATGTATATGGACTGGTAGAGTTAGAAGGTAGGACTAATGGTAATACTAGCTTCCCGAAATTGTCAGGGTCGAATAAGGTAATTTTTTAAATTGCCTAGCATGTAAGTGCAGTTCCAAAAATGTATTGATTATTTTTTGCTGCATCATAAAACATTCCAAAACTCAGTGGCATTCAGAAATTAGTATTTATTTCTTACCCTCTAAGTGTTAGCTGCAGAAGCTCTGGTGTTCTCAGCTGAGATGTAATATAGCAGGGTGTAGGGTGGAATTGGCTAGGACAGCTTAGCTGGGACAGATTTCCTCCATGTCTCTTATCCTCCATCCACTGGCAGGCTGGCTCAGACCTTTTCACGGTGAGGGCAGAAGCACCAGGGAGCAAGTGGAAACAGAAAGGGCCTCTTAAAGCTTGGGCCCAAAACTTGCACGTTGTTACTTCTGCCTCATTCTGTTGGTCAAAGTGAGACCAACCACGAAACTCTTGTGTCAAAGGATGATGAAATATATGCAAAGGACATGGATACAGGGAGGGGTGGAGAACAGGGGAAAGTAAGTAGTACAGTCTGTCACGGAAGCTTGAAACAAAAATTTTTTTTTTTTTTTTTTTTTTTTTTTTTTTTTTTTTTTAAAGATAATAACTATGATTCCCGGGCTGGTGATAGGCAGTGCGGGAAACA